>JAUTXW010003642.1:5000-180000 GCA_030620095.1 Kuschelorhynchus macadamiae
ATATGATTACACGTAATAAAACAAAAACAAATTTAAAAAGTTTGTCGTGGATAAATCGTATGACCGGCACGATAACACTGCTTTTGACTATATCAAAATTTAGGAGTAACATGATTAGGTAGCAAAAAATTAGCCCTCAAAATTTGAACAAGATTCTATGGGGACCTGGGGTTGAAATTCATCCCTTAATTAAGTAAAAAATTATACCTCACTACCAAAATTTAGGGGTAATATGTTTAGGTAGCAAGCAATTAGCCCTCAAAATTTGAACCAGATTCTATGGGGACCTAGAGTTGAATTTCACTCCTTAAATAATTACAAATTTATTTTCCTATAATAAAGCGAATGCCTCACTAAAAATTATAATGTTACTCCTAAATTTTGGTAGTGAGGCATTCGCTATTTCAAAGTAAAATAATCTTTTAATTACTTAAAGGATGAATTTTAACCCCAGGTCTCCATAAAATCTTGTTCAAATTTTGAGGGCTAATTATCTGCTATCTAAACATGTTAGTCCTAAATTTTGGTAGTGAAGCATTTAATATTTTCTTGGGTATTATAAATTCTGTATTATTGTCATATTACTCACATTTTATGTTTGCTGAATGTATGGTTTGACCAAAGTTTAAACAAGTTTATTTGGGTTTTCTTAAGCCTCAATAGATAAGAAAATAATTTGTTATAAAATTCAATTACTTCTGGATGAAAAACTATATGGAGTGGCCAATCTATTTCAAAATTCAACTGCAGCCGCTGCCAAGGGTTTGTTTCTAAAACATAAAAATGTAAAACAATGTTAACCTATTCATTAATAAGGGCAAAGTGGGAAACGATACTGCTATTCTTATACTTAATCCTAATTTGGTTTATAATTTATTAAATAATTTATTATATTATAATACAATGTGATGTGATAAGTATCTCTCTGTTAACTTATTTCTGTTTTTTTTTTAATGTAAAATCCTGAATAAATAATGAATAAACTAAATTACACTAAAAAAGCAAGTCCATAGTCCTTGCTCATTTAAAACTAAACTTTTTAAGCTTTGGCTTTACTGAATATTCAATTCAACTTCGCCTTTTGTAATGTAATATTATAATAAAGTCATTATTATTATTATTAAATATTGCACCTCTTCCATCTTCAAGTTAATACTTACTTGAGACTTCTCCATTAGAGGAACTTAATTCGAATTTTAAATAAGTTTTATCATTTTCGCCATAAATTTTTCTAGCAGTTTCGTGGAAAAGAAAATTTATATGTTGCAACAAAGAACTTGACGGCACATCTTTTAGATTCGTATCGGATACAGCAAGAAATTGCTGAAACAGTTCTCCTCTTCCAAGGGCATAATAATCCCTGATCAATCTTAAATGCTGGATTAGATTGCCCTCTTCTATCATAACTGACCAGAGGTACTGAAAATAAATTTACATTTACTCATGATACGAGTTTACAATCGAACAGTTTGACAAAATAAGTAACATACTAAAAACAAAAAGGAGATTCAACTTTTAATAGTACATTAGTATGTCAAAATTTTCAACATAAATCCGAGACTATTTTATAAAAAGAAACACAAGAAATTTAATTTAGATACTCACAATCTTAACTACATTGAATTTAGATATATTTATGAATAATAATGATAATATAAAAAATGAGTAAGGTTATTTATTGCAATGCACCAAGAGTAACAAGTTATCAATTACAGATACCTATATACGTATAAAAGAAGTACTACAGTACTCAAAAACAAACTAAACTAATAATGATACTAAAAATACACAACAATTTCTTCTTATGGTAGGTTTTGTGACTGTGAAGCATCTAATTTTTCTTCAATTATCTGTTTAAATTTAGTTAAAAGTTTTCAAATCTATATCTACATCACTAACTTATTAACATTTCTATATAGTTAGGATAATCTAAATAAAATGTATTTACAGTTCTGGCCGAAAAAAACAATTACTCCAGTATTTTTGAGAGTACATTCTATTTTTTTAAATTTTAAATGAGGTTATAAAGTAATGTCCTACTTCGTCTATTTTCTAGCGATGATGGTTTAAAATTCCTCAATAAACCATAATGATTGAATCGCCTTTCTGGATACATCCTATATTTTTGTAAAATAAAAGTATTTGAAAAATTTCCTCTGTGTATTTTTAATTACGTTAAGTTAAACTGCATAATGTGGAGTAGGTTTGGAACAACTACAGAATCGAAGATCCTCAAGCAAGTTACGATATCAAATCGTTTAGTGGACCTAATCACAAACCCCTTAGTTTTGTAAGCCTCAGCCTTTAGTGAAATATGTTTATTTACTTCACATGTGTACATTACAAAATAAAATATATCAAATAGCACATTTAAATTAAATATACAAAAAATTATAGTCATATAAATAAGATTTTTTCTTTGAGTTTTAAGACTTTTGTTTAGTATATCTACATCTAAAAAATGTTCGTTATAAACAGATGTCATTCTGTCGATGAAGGCGTTGAAACCATCATTTGTTCTGTGAGGCTGAACAGCAAAAATTGACCTCTGTCAAGTATGTCTTACAGGGATTCTAAAATTAAGATGAGATAGAAGAACATTGCAGTTAGTATGGCTATTTATTAATTTGATAAAGCTTCTCTTTCTTCTATTCTCCAAACTTGGGTATCCAACAACCCTTAATCGAACATCACAGGTATATTAGGGTACTGAAAGTGATGTTTAAATAGCATGAAGTTTACAAACTTGGATTATACTCTTTCGAGTCTATGTGGCATTGGTATATGGGTGCCCAGATGAGTGATCAATACTCTAGTATGCTTTGAATGAGCATCCTATTGCTTTGGTATCATTAATGTGCTTACAGTTTCTTTTAATAAAACCCAACATTCGAAAACCTTTAAGAACTAATTTATCTATATGCTCATTAAAACTTAATACTCTATCAAAAATTATACCCAAATCATTATAACTTAACACAGAATCTAAAATTTGATCACATACTTGGTAGTTATATATCACAGGGGTTTATATTCTATAAAACCTCATCACTTTACATTTCTTTATATTAAGGTTTATTCTGCAAATTTTCTTGCCGATGCATTTAAAAACAATTCAAAATCATCTACAAAAATTAATGTAATACATCACAAAAATCATTCATAGCTATAATAAACAAAATTGGAGCCTTGGGGTACGCCAGAGGTACTATCATATAATGTTGATCTTGCTCCCTTAACATCAACATTCTGCTTTCCCTGGAAAAAGTAGGATGGCAATAAGTATATCAAATACATAATAATGTTCATTTTGCAAGGTAAAAAATCAGTCTGGTTTTAGAAAAAATCATAGTTGTGAAACTGCATTTCAAAACGTTTTGTATGATTGGAAAAATCTTTTAGATGAGAATTATGCTATAGGCGCAGTTTTTCTTGATTTACAAGGGGCATTTGAAATGATAGATAGAAAAAAACTTGTACAAAAATAAAAAAATTGTGGTATAGGTGGCAACGCTTTACACTGGCTTATAGACTACTTAGGCAATAGAAGACAGGTAACCAAGCTTAATGATGAAATATCCACAGAAATACAAAATAATAATAGTGTCCCTCAATGTAGTATACTTGCTCCGTTATTGTTTTTACTTTACATAAATGATGTTAGTTTTGTAATAAAACATGCTCAATTCATTTGTTTGCAGATGACACTTTAATATATTTTTATTCAAAGGATCTGAATCAGATTGTAAATACAATTAATAATGAACTGGAAAAACTACAATTTACTTAAACTAAATGTTGAAAAGACTAAGTTTATATTAATAAGTAATACTAAAAATCAAAATGACTTCGGGTTGGTTAATCAGACTGTTAAAATAGGCAATAACATTATTGAAGACAACATAAAATATCTAGATGATAGGACTCTCACATTTAAGGAATATATTTTGCTTGTTATTGACAAAATTACAAGAAATATTAATTTTGTTTCAAAGATTTGGAGAACTTTAACATATTGGTCAAGAATAATCGTCTTTAATACACTGGTACTACCTCATTTGGGTTTTTAGTTCGTCCATACTGTATCTAGCAAACAAAAATGAAATTAATAATAAATGTATTTGTAAACTGATGTATTAGCCAAAGGATTATTATTAATATTATTATTAAATCTATTATAATGCTATGTTTTACCTTGTCAAATGCCTTTTTCATATCAGTGAAAATAACATCATCCTGCCCCTTATATTTTAAACAGTCATGAATATATTGAGTAAATAATGTTAACTTTGTAGTTTGATACCACATTTAAAATAAAAATTGGAAGATAATTTGTTAATTCACTACCTTTCAGTGCCTTTCTTGAACATAGGTATGACTTTACTAATAAGACAGACTTTTGAATCGTAATGAGTTTGCAATCTAAGATTAAACATATACAATAAGAGTTCTGTTAGGATTTTTCCACATCCTTTTATAATATATCGTGGTAGTACACCATCTCACTAATTGCCCTCTTTTTCTTGAGTTTTTTAAAAGCTTTTAGGATGTCATCTTTGAATACTGGACATTCACCTACATACTTAGTCCTAATGTTAAACACATTTTCATTAAAATTCCAGTTACCAAACCCACAGAACATTATACTAAAGATAATGCAAACGCTTCAGCTATATTTTGTGCACCTTTAAAATGAACATATTAAAACTTAATTTAGAAGGAATATTGGGAGAGTTTTTTTGTTCCTTTACATGCAACCAAAAATGATTTTGGTTAACATTAATAGTGTCTTGCACACATTTTAACTATTTATTATGGCCAGACTAGATTGTATATTTTATCAGCCGCCTAATATCTTCAAATGTACGTCTTCAAAATGCAATTTTTTTTCGTTTATACTGTGTAAAATTTATTTCCTGAAGCTTTGTTAATTTAATTATTTGAGCATTAATCATACACATTTGGTAAAGATAGTATTTAAGATTTTATAAAAATATTACACTGCAACATATGCTCCACCCTTGATTATTTATTAGTGTGTTCCAGATAACTCTTTAAAACATGGAAATATATGATTATTTGTAAAATTACGTAATTCCTGCGTCTCTGCAGGCTTTTCCCTTCTTGCCTTGCCAATTGCACATATTCACCTTTCTTTTTCTCCCGTTGTTCAAGCGATTTTGGTCACATGCCAAAAATTGTATGTGCAAATAGCTAGACATATTGACACATACAACGTTAATCGGCCTGCAGATTGTTCACGCGCTTTTTACAACTGTCATTCGCTGTTAATGTGAATATGCCCTATGGTAGAGCATGTCGATTATAACGTTTTTACTGCAAAATCTCTGATTTACAAAATGTGGAGCTTACAACGATATTAGACTGACCCACTCAATTAATGACGTACCTTGGTGAGTTTAATTCGACATTCTTCAATGCTTTTTCTAAATTCCACGCCATTGAAACTTTTATCGCCAAGTGCTTGAATTTTATTGTAATAATGAATATCTTTTCCCTCCCATATATCAGCCCTAAATTTTTTTTGTTTATCTCCCATATGTTCGCCTTTTCTGGGATTATTTCGGACAATCCAAACTATTCGGCCCATAAAAAGAATACTTTCAGCTGAATCTTCACTAATAAATGTGGGAACCATGTCCCAGTTGATGTAGAACTTCCTTACAGGCGGGGGACGTCTGATTGTTGTCTTTTTCTAAAAGAGGAAAATACATTTAAATATTGGATATTCATAACTTTAAACTCAAGTTGGTTGTTTCTTTAAGGGAGAGCCTTATTCCCTTGTGATAATAGGCCAGGAAAATACTAGAAAAGTAATTTGTGATATGCTATGAATGAATTGTTTAAATAATCTCAGTAATGTTATTTTACCAAAATATATCCAAAAAATAGTTCAGGAAAACATAATATAAACAATTGCCTAAAGTGCCGAAAATTGATTTTTCCCTCCTAGATTAAAATTGGTACGTGACTAGTGTCTCTAGAAGTAATAAAACTCTGTCTTTCGAGATGCAAATGTGAATGAATCACTTATGCAATTTATATATATATATATATATATATATATATATATATATATATATATATATATATATATATATATATATATATATATATATATATATATATATTTATTTATATAAATATATACATATATTATTTACATATGTGGCTGGCCCCTGTCAGTGAATCCACATTTGTTATTTTTATGATTTTTCTCCAAGTTTCTTACATCTTTCAACTTGGTTATACTGCTACTTGATGAAGTCTAATATCGTATCTAGTAGTACCATACTTCATTTTTTTTTGCGGAATTCCCACGATTTATTCCCCTTTCTTTTTAAGAATTTATCTGCACAATCATCTCTCTTTTTTATTGAATATAAATTTAGGGCTTTTCTAGCTGAATTTACAAATGTATGGCTAGCCTCTGTCAGTGAATCTACGTTGAATTTTATACGATTTTTCAAGTTTCTTACATCTTTCAACTTGGTTATACTGCTACTTGGTGAAGTCTAATAAGACAGAAACACGTGTCTAGTAGTTACCATACTTCATTTTTTGTTTGTGAAATGCCCTCAATTTATTTCCTTTTCTATATATATATATATATATATATATATATATATATATATATATATATATATATATATATATATATATATATATATATATATATATATATATATATATATATAAATATATATAAATATATATAAATATATATAATATATATATATATATATATATATATGTTGATTTTTACTCCTTCACGGATGGAAAAATACAATGTGTTTTCATTCCGGGTGTACATCCGTTCACTACTGTCGTTCTGAAAAGAACAGTTTTGCTGACGTTTCGCCAAAATCACATTTGGCATTTTCGAAGCTTTCTTTCTCGCGTCCGAATAGAGACTGAAGTGTTGGTGACTGCGACGCTTCCTTTTATACCCCCACTCGGGGCCGAAGGTTATATCTGCGCAGTCGTTGGTCGTTATTTATGTTTTCCGGATGGTGCTGTTGCTGTTGCGCTAATTGCGCTTGAGTTTTTGCGATTTTAGATTTGTCGATTATTGTCTTCCATACTGTTGGTAGTTTTAATGATTCGTCCCTTTTATTTAAATCACCTTGCTTTTCAATTTCTATGGCTTCTCGGATTATTCTGGTTTTATAATGTTCTATATTGGCAATCTCCCTACACCCATCGAAATTTATTTTATGGCCGGTTTCCTGATGATGTAGGAATAAAGCTGAGGTTGTTTGTTTATTTCTGATGCTGAGTTTATGCTCTTCCACTCTTGCTGATATTCGCCTGTTAGTTTGCCCTACGTACAACTTTTCACAGTCCTGGCACGGATACTGTACACTCCGTGGTTTTCCAGTTTGATTTTATCTTTTGGGTTTCCGAGTAGTTTACCTATAGTTGTTTGTGGCTTGTGTATTGTTTGTATGTTGTGTTTCCTTAGAATTCTTCCGATTCTGTCTGTTGTGCCTTTTACATATGGTAAGACTACTCGTTGCTTTCCCGGTTCATATTTTTTGTTGTTCGTTGTTCGGGAAACTTGTGCATTAATAGCTTTCTCTATAGTGCGATTTGTGTAGCCATTTTTCTTTAAAGCACTAGATATTACCTTAAGTTCGTTTTGTCTCGTCTGTGTTTCAGTTAGTCGCACGGATCTAGATATTAGAGTATTTGCCACAGCTTGAATTTGTGCTGGGTGATGATGTGATTTTGCATTTAAATATCTGTCTGTATGTGTTGGTTTTCTATACACGGTGTATTCGAAATGTCCGTTATGTAGTTTTGTGACCAAAACATCTAAAAATGGTAGTTTGTTGTTTTCCTCTAACTCTAGAGTAAATTGTATTCTGGGGTGGATTGAATTTACGTGAGTCAGAAATTTTTCGAGCTCTGCATGACCATGTTGCCATATAATAAATATGTCATCCACATAACGAATCCATAATTTGGGTTTTAAACTTGCTTTCTCAAGAGCTTCTTTCTCGAAGTATATCATAAATAAATTCGCGACTACTGGTGATAGCGAGGACCCCATTGCAGCACCATCCATTTGTTTATACATTTGCCCGTTGAAAGAAAAATAAGTATTTTTGAGGCAATGCTCCAAGAGTTCTATTATATGTTCCTGGAAATCCTCGTTCATAGCAATCTTGTCCAATGCTTCGTCGATGGGAATACTGGGATATAACGATTTGACATCTAGGCTTGCTATGATATCGTTTTTTTCAAGAACGATATCTCGTATAATTCGAGTGAAATGCTCCGAGTTTTTTACAAATGAATCAGCTTTTTCTACAGTTGGTTGCATAACTTCAGAAAGGTATTTCTCCAGTTTTTGTAGCGGCGAATTAACAGCACTAACAATAGGTCTGATAGGCGCCCCTGGTTTGTGTATTTTTGGTAAACCATAGAGTTTAGGACATCTGCTCGACTTTTCCCGTGGTATGATTTTTTGTTGAATTTCGGGGTTTATTGGTGAACTTTTTATTTTATTTTTAGTTGTTTTTTCTAGGTACGTTGTCGGCTCCCTTGGAACAGGCCTATAACAATTGTCTTGTAGGATATCCTGCATTTTTTGTACGTAATCTTGAGTATTCATAACCACAGTTGCGTTCCCTTTATCTGCTGGAAGGATTGTGATGTCTTTATTTTTTCGGAGGTTTATTAGGGCCCTTTGTTCAGTGGCATTTAGGTATATATATATATATATATATATATATATATATATATATATATATATATATATATATATATATATATACAGGGTGTTTCAGTTTTTTGTTGCATAACTTTAACAGTTGATAGAACTTTTCAAATTAGTGCAAAAAGTTCTTATAAACATAGGTCGTGAAGCGCTTAGTTATCAAGATACAGGGTGTTAAAGTTTGCATTAAATTTTTCCTTTTTTTCCATTATATCTAAACGGTTGGACATAATGGCACAAAGTTGGGTATTTGGGGGTTTTTGGGTGCGGAGAATTTAAATTCGATGTTAGTTTTCATATTGCTGCTAGAGGGCGCCACCGGCTTATCAGCACACTAACGTTATTGAACAGAACTTTTTTACCACTCGGTATATGGCTTCAGTGATTAAACTTTCCAATTCCCCCATCTCTTCTTAATAAAAAAGGTATACCTTGTTTAAGTCTCTAGGAGTGACCGTTTTCCAGAAAATCGCACTTGAAAGTTCAAATACTATGAATTATTATGATCTTTGTTAAATGAGTTAATCAACAAATTAAAGGACTTTTCAAACATTTTTTTTTCTGAATATAAAGTTTTGCCGTATTTTTATTTTTTAAAATTATCTTTAATATTTATTGCGTAAATTTATTAAGTTTTTTGCGATAAAAACTGAAAAATAAACAGCTTCCGGGAGAACTTTTTATTGTTAAAAAATTTAACGTTTTTGATTAAAATTTTTATAATTTTTATACATACGTTTTTTTTTTCTAAAATACTTTTAAAAACACAGAGCTCTAAAGTTTTTAATTTTAAAAATAGATGCTTTTTAAATATTTGAAACATTTTTAACGTATCTTTTGCGGTAGAAAAAATGTACTCTTTCCATGACCCATTAAAGTTGGCCTTTTTTGAGATTTGCTTTTTTTTCAATGTAATATAGGTTTTTGGAATAATGGTATGGTGTAATCTATTTTATCACATAGCCAAAATTTATAATTTAAAAAATGTGGCTGACACACTTTTTCTATTTCCTTTGAACTAAAAAAAAAACGTAAACCCAAAATAAAAAAAAATTTATATAAAAAATCGAAACTTTAATTAAAACATAGGAAACTAATACATGTAATAGCCATTGAAAACAAAATGAATTTTAAAAAATTTAAAGAAGATGTTCAAAATGTGAACCATTTTGTTCAATACATAGTTCACATCGCCGAAAAACTGAGCGTGAAATGTTATTTAGGAATGGTCTCACCTGACCACAGGCATCCCTAATTCTATTCAAAAGTTCGTCTCTTGTTTGAACGGGAGTTTCATATACTTTTTCCTTTAAAAATCCCCATAGAAAAAAGTCCAAAGGGTTTAAATCTGGAGATCGTGGAGGCCACTGAACTGGTGCTCCACGACCAATCCATCTTTGTGGATAATGATTATCTAGCCAGTTTCTCACCAGCCTCCCATAGTGTGCTGGACATCCATCAAGTTGGAACCAAGCTCTTCTTCTTAAATTCAATGGAATGTCTTCCCACATATTCCCATGTTCCGTTTCTAAAAATTCCAAAAAAACCGCTGCATTTACCCGCTGAGGCAAAAAGTAAGGTCCAAAAAGATTATTGTTGTAAATGCCTATCCAGACGTTTACACTAAACTCGTATTGAAAGTTTCTTGGCCTAACGGCATGTGGATTTTCATGTGCCCAAACGTGCTGGTTATGAAAATTTACAATTCCACGACGAGTAAAACAGGATTCATCGGTCCATAAGACATTTCTTAAAAAGTATCTATTATTTGCAATTAGATTAAGAATTCTCTGACAAAATAACATTCTTCTTTCTTCATCTCCGGGTAGTAATCCTTGAATCGGTTGCAAATGATAAGGATGCCTCCGATCACGTTTAAGAACTCTATAAACATAGCTGGTTGAAATTCCTAATTCAATGGAACATACCCAAAATTTGTCTTTCAAAGTTTCTAGGTGGCCGAACGTTAATACCATTTTCTCGAACGTTGCCTAGACCCTGTTCAACTATTTGCCGATGAATTCTTACGAAAACCGAACGATTCGGATGTCTTCTATTTGGAAATCTGCGCCTGTATTCGTGGGCTGCTTCGGCAGAATTACCATTTGCAAACCCATAAATAAAATGAATATCCGCCAACTCTTGATTAGAAAATACGAAAGGCATTTTACTAAGTAAAGTACTAAAGTAGACAAAAAACGAGAAAGAAAATAGGCAAACTGAAATTTCTGCAAATAAAATACACAAATATGAATGAAGTTTACTCAAAAGTTTACTTTTGTTTTCGGTTTCATAGCAACAGGTTTCATGGCCCACTATTTTTGTTATTATTAACACGGTTCTGCTAGGCAGTCTAAGACTAAAAAATGGCAGGGTAACCTTAACTTTCAAGTGCGATTTTCTGGAAAACGGTCACTCCTAGAGACTTAAACAAGGTATACCTTTTTTATTAAGAAGAGATGGGGGAATTAGAAAGTTTAATCACTGAAGCCATATACCGAGTGGTAAAAAAGTTCTGTTCAATAACGTTAGTGTGCTGATAAGCCGGTGGCGCCCTCTAGCAGCAATATGAAAACTAACATCGAATTTAAATTCTCCGCACCCAAAAACCCCCAAATACCCAATTTTGTGCCATTATGTCCAACCGTTTAGATATAATGGAAAAAAAGGAAAAATTTAATGCAAACTTTAACACCCTGTATCTTGATAACTAAGCGCTTCACGACCTATGTTTATATGAACTTTTTGCACTAATTTGAAAAGTTCTATCAACTGTTAAAGTTATGCAACAAAAAACTGAAACACCCTGTATATATATATATTGTATATATATATATATATATATATATATATATATATATATATATATATATATATATATATATATATATATATATATATATATATATATATATATATATATATATATATATATATATATATATATATCCTGCATTTTTTGTACGTAATCTTGAGTATTCATAACCACAGTTGCGTTCCCTTTATCTGCTGGAAGGATTGTGATGTCTTTATTTTTTCGGAGGTTTATTAGGGCCCTTTGTTCAGTGGCATTTATATATATATATATATATATATATATATATATATATATATATATATATATATATATATATATATATATATATATATATATATATATATATATATATATATATATATATATATATATATATATATATCGAAAATAGGAAAATATTAACGCGGCAAGAACTATTATATAATAGAAAAAGCATTTTTTTGGGATGACCACCAAAGCAATGAAATTTGTCCAACTATAGATACATATTTCTGACTTAAAAGTTTTTACAAGTACAGTTAACTAGTTGAGAGACGAGTATAATTAGTGTCAAAATTAATACACAAAACCACACCAGTCACTAACAGGAGCAAAACCGACATTTGTGGTTACGAAGAGAACATCAGAAATCTTCGCCAGACATTATACTTTATTGCCGTGGAGCAGCATATAGCCACCTTTGGCGAAACACTCATGACCCAAGAGTAATTAAATCGAAAGTAGAAAAAGGTTAAGGCGGCAAGAACTGGTATATAGTTGAAAAAGGATTTTTTGGGATGACCACAAAACCATTACTCTTGGGTTAACAAATAAAGTCCCAGGGTTAATATTTTGCAAACACATTTAGCATCACGTAGGCAATGTCTATATTTAGTTTCAAATCTATATGTTGCAAAATAGCCTAGGTTATTTAATTAAGGTCGCGACCTAGAGGGTATAGCGTGTGTCAAATTTGAGTGATTAAAAAATTAAAATTTTGACACCCTGCAACTCAAAAACGAATGCATTGGAAACATACATCCTTCATTTTTAGCCATCAATTAAAAACATCCTATTATATGTACTATTTTCCTGGCCTATAAGTACATAAAATTTCATAAATTAGGGTTCTAGGACTTAGACTTAGACCATGCCAAATTGGAATTATTTTTCAACCTTTCCACTCCGATTTCAAAAAACAATAATATATAAAATATTACATATAATAACATCAATTGTCCTAAATTACTGAATACTATTAATTTAAATGTACCTCTGGCAGCCCTAAGGGAAATCGATTTATTGTGCCCTTCCATAAGAATAATTATGGTATATTCTCAGCACTGACACGAAATAAATTAGAAATGTGATATTGATGTTTTTTTCTAAAAAAGATATAACTTTACAAAAGTCGCCGATACTATCAATCCTCTTAAAAATCTTTAAGTCATCTGCGTACAGAAGAAATTTGCAGTGTTTATGTTCTTTGCAAAAGTCATTGACAAATATAAGGAAAAGCACTGGTCCAAAGCAAGAGCCTTGTGGTACACCAGAGGTGACCATTAATTCCCTTCATAGAGTTCCATTGAACTTAACTAACTGAATGCGATTATTAAGATAACTAGAAAGCCATGTTAAAAGTGGTTTTATAATACCATAGACTTCAAGCTTATTTACCAAAATTTTATGATTAACCCAATCAAAAGCGTTTTGAAAATCAAAATAGATTGAGTCAACATGCGCCTCTGAGTCAATCGTTGTTGTCAGGAAAATGGAATATATACACAAATTGGTTTGGCATGAGCGGCCTGGAAGAAATCCATGCTGTCGTTCCTGATATAATATTTTGAAAATGTGTAATTAAATTATCCACTACCATAGACTCAAGCACCAGTGACACGCAATAATCAAAACCAGATATTGGACGGTAGTTTTTAATATTCGATCAATCACCACCTTTAAGGATTAGAGTAACGTATGCCACCTTCCAAATGTTTGGGTATATCCAAGATTTATTAACAGTTGGAAAAGATAACTAAGAGGGGCTGCTAATGTTGAACTGCAATTTTTGAGAAATAGTGGTGGAACGTCACCTGGCCTGGACCTTTTCTCTCATCGAGATTTACTAATTTTTCAAAAACTGTAGCACTATTGATGTCAATATTTGAAATAGTTAGATTTGTAAAAGAAGCATATGGAACAACATTGGGTGGTAAATTGGAGTTAGTGAAGACTAACTTAAAGAAACTGCCAAACATATTTGAAACGCAAAGTGGTTCGCTAGATTCCATGTCAGCAAGCCAAAGTTTTGCTAGATATCCAGATGTATTTTGCTGTAGTTTGATATATGACCAGAAGGATTTAATATTATTTAATATGTTCTTTTCTGTAGAGAAAATAAATGATTATAACTTCTTTTATAGATAGACTGGATTGATTTGTAATTTGGGAATTTTAAAGTTTTTATTGTGCTATTATATTTTTTATTATTTATGATGCCCTACCAGTACCTTTAATTTCTAGATTTTGTTATTATTTTTATTTATATTACTTATATATTTATACTTATATTAATTTTATTTATTTTATTTGTTATAATCATTAGGTTTGAAAATTGTCCATTACTGCAATTAGAGTTGAATAACGAAAAGAAATTCCAATCTAACACATCTAAACCTAGAAAAAATATGATCAAATATTGTTATTGTTTAATCAAAAACATATAGAACTGTTTTACTAACTGATGTATATGAAGAGGCAGTATTTTCAGAGAGTTGTTCTGGATAAAGGAAGTTTTCATCTGGAACCTTTCCATCGCATATAAAAAACTCATTGCAGGGATCTACCAAATCACCACACACTATCCAATTACATAAATGCTGATAAAAAACTGTATTGATTGATTTTATAATTCTGAAAAGCAACATCACTTAATAATATTTATAATTATAATCATAATATGGTGAAAATTTATAATTCTTTTTAAAAGCTTTTTCATTTTGCATTTGAAACACAATTTGTTTCGTTTACAATGGTATTTTTTTCCGTTTTTGAGATTTTGTTCCTGTAAAATTTTATGTTTTTTTTTATTCGGTTAGATCGGTTACTTTATAACTATAACAGATTCTTTTCTGATTGTGATATATGTTGCAAAATCGCATAGGTTATTTAAAAAAGGTGGCGACCTAGTATAGTATAGTGTGTGTCAAATTTAAGTAATTACAAAATTAAAATTTTGACACCCTGTCTCAACTCAAAAACGAATGCAACATATATTTTAATTCAGTCAAACCCCATTAAGAGGAATATTTAATGGCCGATATTAAATAAATGTTAACTGGACTGTGGTTTGTTTTGTTCTTCCCGTTTTGTAATTTAAGTATAGTACCATTTAGAATTTTTTAATAATAATAATGTAAGGACGTAACCGATGCACGCATCGGACAAGTGGCCCTTGTGAAACGTACACTACAGAATGCTAAACATTTCAAATGGTACGAGTTCGCAAATAACGTCAAAAAAGTATCAAGTCAAATAACCCCGGGACAAACAGGTAAATAAAAAAAAGGATATACAATGATAAAACGATTTCAGGTCCAAAAGTAACATAATACATAAATATAACAAAATTACACAGAATCGACGTGAACAAGAACAGAAAGAAAACATCACAAAACCAATCCGCTTAACTGTCTTTTTAGCTGCAAAGTGCTGAACTTAAAAATGTCATGCTCCGGAAAAGTGACTATTATAGTTGCATACTAGCCAGTCAACAAATGAGCTAAGCCCATAATTTGTACGGTGGTATCTTTCTAAAAATAATTGAGATTGTCTCTTTCTCCTAATTCAGCTGTGTGGGCTTATATCGCTTGAAGATCGCCGAAAAGGCCAATCTTTTCTTTTTCTTTTTAAATTGCTAAGAGGTCAAGTGGACTGTAATGAAATTCTAACAGAGATCTATCTTCGAATTCCTTCCCGACGAACGCGACAACAAGAGCTATTTTTTCAAAGAAGACACAGAACAAATTATGGACGGAGAACCATTGCGGACCGCCTTGTGTATACATATAATGTCTACTTCTTTAACATAGACTTGTTCTTTGTTAATCTTGCTGGATTAAAACAATTATTATCCTGTTAACCTTTTGACCTGTGCTTTGTCATTTTACTCTATTTGTTTTCTTTTTGTTCTGTAGTCTAGGACATTTTATAGTACTACTTGGATCTTTTAATCTGTAACGTACTTAACAATAAATAAATAATAGGAACCAAAAAAGACACCGACTCCAGCAATATTTCGCAGTCAATCCCTCCATTGAGCAATTTGTGTAGAAAAATAAGAAATGCCTTCTTTCTTCGAAACTCTAGGGTTTGCAGGCAACAAAGAAGAGCTCTTGTATAATATGTCAGACCTTGATATGGAAAATTAAATTTATATAAGAGGTATTTTGCAGATCTATTTTGTACTCTTTTGATTCTGTCAATGTGACACTGATATGGAGGACTCCATATTGCAGAACAGTATTCCAAAATGCTCCTAACCAAAATGAGTTATAAAGGCACCCAATTGCTTTGTTATCAGTCACATGCTTTGTATGTCATTTTATAAAGCCCAGCAATCTAAAACCCTTAAGTACAATGCTATCAATATGCAGATTAAAAGTTAAATTTTCATCAAAAATATCACCCAGATCGGTGAAAGAAGTAACAACTTCAAGATGTACATCATCTATGAGGTAGGTGAAGTTTATGGGATTAGTTTATGGAAATGAAGCACTTTACATTTAAAAATGTTAAGTTGCAGATAATTAGTGTGGCACCATTTCAAGAGCCTTTCAATGTCAGACTGCAGTAGATTAGAGTCAGAGGAAACCGGTGAAAAGAATTTTAAGTCATCTGCATATAATAGACACTATATCGTTTATAAAGAGTAAAAATAAAATTGGTCCAATATGTGAACACTCGACGTTACAAAAACCTCCCTGGAAGCTGAGCCAGACAAGTTGACCTGCTGATGACGAATAAACATATATGATCTGATCCACTCCAGATAGTTTCCACAAAAACCAATTTGCTGCTATTTCCATAATAGAAGCTGATGGCAAACACTGTCAAAAGTCTTAGATATGTCAGTGTAAATGACATCAATCTGTTGGCCAGCCTCAACCGATGTCATTAAGTAATTCTGAAATATTGTAAGATTTGTAGTCGTTGAGCGACCCCGATAGAAACCATGTTACATACTCGTAATGTAATAATAGTAATAATTCTTTATATCCCCTTTATCACCAGATTTAAAGGTTCGCAAGAGAGTAGAAAACTTCCAAATTTGAGGAAAGGAACCTAGGTTGAAGGATCTCTGAAAGATTATGCACAGAGGCTGAGACAATGACTGACAACATCTTGTCAATAGAATAGTGGGGATTCCATCTGGACCAGCCTTCTTGGAGAGCAGCCGTTTATTTTATTACAGATTTCTGCCTCGGTAAAACAATACGTTAATAATAATTTCCAGAAAAACTTATGGGTCCAATCTTATTAAAATGAAAATTGGGGTGGTGAGAACAGCAGGACTGAAAGTAAGTAGCAAAAGCATTTGCGATGTTATTTGGACCAATAATTTCCTCACTGTCATAACTCATGACATTGGGAAAACTGGAGTCCCTTCTTAAGTTACATACAAATGTCCAAAAATATTTTATGTATTCTGGGATAAGTAAGGAGCAGCAAATACAGATACCTGTAAAAAACAAGAAACCGCAATCAACACGCCACCGCCGCGATGACAACCCAGCTCTTCATAATTCCTATCTTTTCGAAAATCCACATATTTGTTATTAAATATTTCGTTGCTAGAAATATCCCCATTAAGCTACATCTCGGTGAGAAATATTAAATCATAGTCGCAAGACATAACACTACTAGAAATCTCATCAGTTTTGGTACGTAGTCCCCTGACGTTCTGGTAAAACGTAACAAGACTGCTATCCGCTAAGGATTCGGACTTACCATCATCAACAGACGATTTCGTTGCCTGTCTTCGTTCAGTACTATAGGGGTCAGTTATAGTATGTTCGACAATAGAGGAAATTTTGAAAATTTGATTTTTTGTGCCCGATTTACGATTTTATTGAGAGAAAAGTGTACTACTTATTAAAACACAACTTTGAATTCTTTAACGTCGAAGTCAAAGCCCAGTTTTGTTACAAATAAATCACCACCACCAGAAAAAATTGAGACCTAATTTTACAAAGTGTGATATTTCGATGATGTTCAAATCTTTTATGCACTTGTAAGACATCAATCACTAGACTGAAATTTTACGCTCTTTCCAAAAATCGAAAAACCGAATATGGCGGCCATAAGAAAAATGAAAGTTGGGGCGGGTTGCAGGATAACAAGTTTTTAAAGTTGGGGTTAAACATGAGGTAACTAATTATCGATCCATAACTATAGTAAATGTTATCTCGAAAGTTTTTGAGATAGTTCTCTTTATTCGAATATATGACTTGGTTAAACATAGCTTCTCTCAATTTCAACATGGTTTTTTGCCGAATAGATCAACACTTACTAATTTGCTCACCTTTTCACAATTTATCTATAATTCTTTAAATAATAAAACACAAGTTGATGTAATTTATACTGGAAAAGGCATTTGATAGGGTGTCACCTAGTGTTGTAATTGATATGTTGAAAAAAATTAACATAACACCAAATTTAGTGGATTTAATCTGGTCATATTTAAGTAACAAAAAACAATACATTGAGATAAAAGGCGTTAAATCTAACTTCCGGGGTTCCCCAAGGATCTAATCTAGGACCTATTATTCCTAATAGCAATTAATGATATATGCCGAGTTGTTTAACATTCTAATAAGTTACTGTTTGCTGGTGACTTTAAACTCTTTATAGAGGTGATAAATGACCATGACTGTGATTGTTTACAGGAGGATATAAGTAGTGTGGTGCAAGGCCAATAGTTTTAATCTTAATGTAAGAAAATGCTCAGCAATGTCTTTTGCACTTAAAAAGAATATTGTGAACAAAGAGTATTTTATTGACAAAGTGGACCTTGAGCGAACCTCTACTCAAAAAGATTTGGGAGTGTTATTCGACACTAATTTAAACTTTTCAGAACACATAGTAAAATTAATGAATCCCATCGGAATCATGGGTTTCATCATCAGATCTACAAAAAGTTTTAAGGTTTAAGGACATTTGTTTAAGGTTGTTTGATTGTCTTGTGTTACCTGGATTAGAATATGCAAGTTTGATTTGGTCACCACAGTATGATGTGTGGAGTAAAAGTATTGAGAGAGTACAGAGAAAATTTTTAAAATATGGTTTTTAAAAAATTTGGTTACTATCCAAAACAAGTTTATAACCACTTCAATCTGTTAAATATTTTTGGAAGGCTATTCCTTGAAAATAGTGAATAAAAACATGCCTCCATTTTTGATAAACAGATCTAGCACAAGACAGACATTTTATGTGGACTTTCCTAGAATAACTGTTTATAAAAATTCATCAGTATATAGAATGTGCAACTATTTTAATATGTATGCTAACAATATAGATATAGACAACATTTATTGACCTTATAAATATAAAATTGTTCGCTTCTCAGGCTCAGGATTTTTAGTATAGTTAGGGTACTGTTTAGTTTAGTATATTATAACCGAGGTATCTGTAACTGGCTTAAATGCTGTAGATGCTTTATTCAAAAAATAAATAAATAAATAAATAAACAAAAGACGATGGAGACATATCGTACATGCCATCTTATTCGTCTTCAAAAAGTGTCTGAATAATATCACATTTTGACATGTGTCAAATTTACCGTTTTGGATTTACTGGCGAAAATCGAAATCCGCCATTTTCGGTTTTTCGCCGGTATTTCCAAAACCAATTGACCAATCGTAAATCTGGAGCCGGACATCGAATGGGCTAAGTTTCCTCTAAAACTTTACCCATTGAACCTTTACTGTAGGCATATTAGGAGACGAGATCCCTATACAGAGAAGTGAATCTGGGACACACTGTATATAAATACATTTTCACAAATTAAAGAATGATTATTAATACTTACATGTTCGCAGCTTTTTCTATTTGATCAATGCCACAACTAATGTATTTATGCAATCCACTCATAAGCAAACACCCATGCAAATTTTCCGACTGAATTTTGTTTATCATTGATTTTAAAACGCCAAATAGGCCCCTAAATTTATCTATAGAACTTAAAATATATGTAAGGGATAAATGAGGAAACTCTAGAAATGTATCTTCTAATCTTATAATTTCATTTCGGTAATCTTGAAGAACATCCTGAACACCATTACAGAATGCTTTCAGGTACAGGCCGTTTTGGGCTTTAGTTATAAGCTGTTCCTTTGTAAATATTTCATCTAGAATTACATACAAATTAAATTAGATATCCAAGAATAAACATATCATAAAGAACAAACAATAGGTCAAAAATAAAATGTAACAACAGAGCATAAACTAATTGCTCTAGAGATTTGGAAACCTTCATTTGGTTAAAATAATTTAGGCAACCTTATACATAAAACCCAATATAAAGCATATTTCTAACCCTTTATAACAGTAATATAACACACACATTTCGAAATAAATAACGCCATTAAATCATAAATTAATAAACCTAAAACCATTCTATAATATCTTATTATACAATGTTAAATCAAAGTCTAAATGACAACAGCGCTTTTCTTAGATGTCTTCTAGATCTCCAAACCAGCAGCGCAGTGTTGGAAACCCTACAGATTTATCCATAGATCTTTAAGGCTTTCCTAGATAAATTCTTCAAAATCTACGCATTTCTGAGATTTTACGAATTAACATAATAAATTCATTTAATTATTAATTTGTTGTGTAAACTGTTTTTCAGTGAGTTTGAACAAACTCAAGTCGTGCTTGCTAGAAAACGAGAATCAGTCTTCATCTTTTTGTCAAATAATTCTTGGAAGTGGAATTATCCTTATCTGTTGTTGTGTTCCACAAAAAGCTATATTGTGTGACGTTCTGTACATTGCCTTAATACAAGTAACAAGTGTATTTTTGGTACAATTAGTAAGCTGTTTAAAAAAATCTTTGTGCCCATAGAGGTAGTCTGTTTTACCCAAGGTGGTAAGTATAATCAATTGTAATATGTGATGATATTAAAAGTCCCAAATGAGTTTATAGTAATTTGTCAGCTCATTGCTATATTTATTGTATCTCACGTAGTGATAAGTATATTTTTATATGTATGTACAAAGCGTCTACTGGGGACTTTGACATGTTTTTTAATCAGACCCATGAGTTACTAGATACAATTTATTCCTCCAATAAACATATAGTTTTATGTGGCGACTTCAACATCAACTTCACAACAACAAATAAATTGTCAAGTTCAGTATTACAACTATTTAAAAGCTATGGAATATTCTTGTATATCTGGAAATACTAAGCCAACAGGTCCAGAATCGGGCTCACAGCTAGATAATTTCTTTTGCAATATTAATGAACATGATATTGAGGTTTTCTATGCAAAATGCATCACAAAGAGTAACAAATGCTAAAAAAAGATTTTTTACTCAAAATAATATCACTAATTTTGGTTCTATCTGCAGAATGAAAACTGGTTTGATTTAAAACTTGCAATTGGCGTTGATAACAAATATGATGCATTTTTTAATGTATTTGCTCCTCAAGGGTGATCAGCAATAGAGACACATGGGCGAATACAGAGATAAGGGATTACTCTATATAAAAGATTTATATACATTACAAAAACAAACTAGATGTCCAGATTTAAATCTTCACTACAAAAATGAACGTAAAAAATACAGGAAATTTTTATCAAATTATAAAAAAAACATAAATGACAATAACATCATCAGAAACTGTCTAAATAAAACCAAAATGGCTTGGTACTAAATAGTTCTATAACGATAGATGTCTTATTGAAGACCCCTTTGAGATAATAGAAGTTATAGTGCAAGCTTTGATCTTGGTTTTCAGCAATTAGACTATGCCTCAAATAAATAATACTTGTCAACATAGCTTATTTCTATCGCCTATAGATAAACATGAAGTGTCCAACATAATCATGAAGCTACCTAACAAGATTTCAACTGGTATTGATCAGGTACCAGTCGTGATTCTAAAACATGTTTCTGATTTGATTAGTGAGCTATTAGCTGACATCATTAATGAATGGTTCCTGACAGGAGTTTTTCCTACTAGGCTAAAGGGTGCAAACAACTATAGGCCAGTATCTCTTTTGTCAAAAACAACAACATTTTAACAGAACGACACAGTGTATCACAGTTATTTGTTAAATAACAAATATTTAAGTTGCTTTAGGAACTGAGTAGGTGAAGCAAAAAAGTCCAAGTTACAATGACCATTAGCTAACCTGGATGGAACATGTTACTCTTGATGGAACATGAAGGCCAATTCTATTTAAAAGCTCAGAAGCAGATACTCTATTATGGAGAATGTTATAGAGATCCCTCCTCTGGTGACGCACTAGTATTGGTAACAAGTTTAGTTGGGGCAGCATTTCTTCATCAGAACAATCATCAGGCAAGACACTGAACCATATGGGATCTAAATGAGGACCTTGAGGGACTGCAGAAAGATTATCAATCTCATATGAGTAAAAATTTCCTATTCTAACAAACTGCCTTCCCTGGGACAAATAGCTCTTAAACCATGAGAGAAGTGGGTCGTTAATGCCCAATATTCTAAGTTTGTATACTAGCACATCATGACTCACACTCTGTCAAATGCTTGGGAAAAATCAGTGTACACAGTATCAACCTGAATTCCATTTTCTATGACAGACCATCAACAAGGACAGAAACCAAATTATTGATCTATCAGAAGTGAATGAAGCCTAGGAATAAGAAAATTAGACACCAGCCTCTCAAACACCTTTGGAATAACACTCAAAATGCTTATTGATCTATGACTGATGACTGATCTCCAAATTTAAATATGGGAGTTATAAAACTCACTTTTCAAAAATTTGAAAAGTTGCCAGTAGAGAGAAAGTTAAAAATATGGAATAATGGTCTAGATAAATTAAAGCTACAATCTTTTAAAAAAATTGGTGGTATACTATCTGGCCCAGGTCTGTTCAGAGAAGTTAATATCAGTGGTAGAAATCCCATCAGAGGGGGGATTGTTAAAGTCATTACTATATACTGTGGCAAAGTAGTCTGCATATATATTCACTATATCCTGACCTGAGCAATTCTTCCAGTTTTCATAGGAGAATTCACTAGAGTAATTATTACTTTTACATTCACCATTGACAAAAGACCAGAACTGCTTTAAATTGGAAAATATAGATTGCTCAGTAGTATGTATACATCCCCTGTAGCAATCGCAAGTGAGTTCCTTACACAATCCTCGAAGTCTAGAAAATTCCTTGTAATCACGCACTGAGTATGTCAGTTTGTATTATTTATGAGCTGTTTTCTTAGCTATAATGCAATTTTTTAACTCCGATGAATATCATACAGGACACTTTCTAGCACAGTACATTCTTAGGGGTACAAACAAATCAATACACAGATACAAAACCTCTTAAAAAATATTCAACATAACGTCAATAGTCTTGTCCCTCATCAAACTATCCCAGTCAACCCCACTAAGAAAATGAGACACTTCCAAAAAATGGGTTGATTTAAAGTCTCTGTAAAATTCTTTAAAGTTTAAGATATTACCAATTATTAATGTACTGGCACTAATTTCCACACAAAGTCTGGACAAACTATATCGCGAACAGCCTGACAAACATTTGTGTTAGCATAATGAGTCAATGTAAGGTCCAGCAGATTCATTGTCGTTTAGAACCTGAAATCAATCAATCATCAAAGTTGTGGAATGCACAGGCATTTGAGATTTCTTGAATTGATGGAACCCCATTAAGATGATTTAAAAGAGGTTTTGGGTAATTGTAAATTAAGTTTAATTTGCCTACCTTTAGTATTTAATACTTCATTTGTAAATGAAGTAATTTTATGATAATCTACTCCAATTTTAATAATCATCTGTAGCAATTTTTCTTCACCTGGATGCAAAAATTGTGGCAGCTCGAACAAATGTGTCCACTAAAAACAATGAAAGAACTTCATAAAAGATATTTAACTTTATTTTCCTTTTTTTTATATTGGCTTAGGCAACAATTATAATGTTAATCTTTAATAAAATACGAATTGAATTAACCCTCCACAACTACCTATACCTAAAAAGATTTGCGATGTATAAAACAAAGTAATATTAGATTAGATATTAGGAGATTGCACAGGCAATGAAATGGAAAATTGCCATCAGGCATGTGCATAAGTGATTTTGTAATCTGCTGATGCAATTTTATTTGCATGGTGCCGAATTAAAACTGGCGCTAATTTTATTGCAAATAGCATGCAATTTTAGGATGAAATGGGAAGTACCAACATATAAAAATGGTCATTATTATTATTGAGAGCACAATTTGCATATCCACTACAGTTTCACTTTCAGAAACAAGCAAGTTTCAAGTTGATCAAGCTATCAGGCAAAATTAAATTAATCAGCTGTTTAATGTCAAATTCATTTTAGTTGACACATCTGCTCTTCAAAGCGTTGCGTTCAATTGTTTGCACGATATGTAATTTATAGTGTTAAATGTAAACCCCCTTTGTAGATATAATGTATAATGCAGTTGCATTAGAAAAAAAATATTTTAAACTAACTGGAAAATATTATGAAATTTGTTTAAAATATTAGATATCACACAGAAGAACTCTTTTTAAAAAGAAGAGAAGATGATCTGTGACATAATAAATAAGTGGCAGTGTAGAATAAGTTCTTAAACAATATATTTTTAAATACATTAAAAAAAATTGATTTGAACTGAAATATGTACATTTTGTTTTTTTATGGATTTTAAATAAAAAAATCCACTGTGTACTTTGTCCATAAATAATTATATTTCAACTAAATTATTCTAAATGAATTGTGTAAATACAACTAAATATTACCACTAATTAAAGAATTTGAATTTTAATCTCTTTTGATAGACATACTCACGACACATGATAATGGTAAAACCTAGGAAAGTAAGCTTTGCTGTAAAAAGCAACAAAATTTAAACTATTTCTTATGGAATGGATGGAATATCTCTAACAAAAAATCAACAGTCCCCTTCATTTCATTGACTGCCAACCAGCAAACAAAATATTGCAAAATGATTTGTTGTAGGTACTTATGGGAATTTATTCAATATTTGAGTGAGTGGCGGGACACAATTATTTATTATATTGTTTATAGTTCATTGCTTTACATTAAAACCATTAGGAATTCGTATTTATTCTATTTAAAGTTTTTAGAAACTTTCTAATAATTTTTGACTTAGATCCTAGCCAGTTTAATTAGGAAAAAAAGTATCTTGCTATTTTTCTTCATAAAACTGTTGGACACTAGAAAAATAAATATATAAGATAAGAGAATCTAAACAGAATTATTACGTACATCATTATCATCTGCGGCAACTGCACTTCCAGGATTATTCCATAAGTTAAAAAGTAATTCGTGAATCATAATGTCTTAGAGAATGAAACTGCCTGATTTTTGTATTATTTCTTATTTGGCTGCAAGACTTTTTTAAAATTTTTGTTTTGCCTTTAGGGTTAAGTGGCGCCAAAGTGATGTCTTCTTTTCTGCTTTCTGTGACCTCTTACCCAGGCGACATGCATTCGAAGCTAAAGCTCAATACACAAGACACTAACAATTTAATCGAAAGTGGACCGGTCAAACGGAAAACAAAGTTTTAAAACAAAAAAAAAGTTCTAGCATAGTCAGACATTGAACCTTTCTAAGCTGAAAACAGATAAATGATAAATAAGACCTAAGAGGGCCAATTCAAATTATGTGATTTATTTTAAAATAAATGTAATTATTTTCACAATATACATAATTAAATATGATATCTTAAAAATAGATTGTTGTAACTACAAAACATAGTAAACATTTATAGAAATTTGTTTTAAGAATGCAATTAATTTTAGAGAAGCTTCAAAAAGAAATATAAACACCATCAAGTTTATGATGAAATGTGGAAATTGATTGTTGGGCAACTCGGCGTGTTCATATAGTAGTTTTAGATGAATGTACAGCTTTCAAAATTACAGTAAATCAGACCTAGGATGAATCCTTCCAAAAAGGATACGTATCACCAATACGAATTCTGGCAAAGGATTCAATGATTGGAATAATTTTTTTCGAAACACGATTCGGAATCCTAACATTGCTATTTTTCTTCGCCAAACTCAGTTTATTAACCCTGTTTTATTTATGTTGGTTTTAAATAAAGCCGAAAAAATGCTTTGCGACCACAGCTGGGAATGATTCGAATCATTTTTTAGTATTCAAAGGCGTGATTCAAATTCTTCTTTAATTTGGGAACCGTAATTCGTATCCGCTATACGCTTTTAAAAGAATTCTGATTTAATTTCTTGTTTATCAGTTCACGTCATTAGCATATATGAACTACCTATAAAAAAAATGTAACATTTAAATATTTCGTCAACAAGAAAAAAACGATATGAGAGAAATGACGTGATTTTAACTTTATTTTATTTGAATGATTACATCGAATTACCGCGTAGCCGAAATATTTCCTTTTTAATGTAAGATAGATCGATAGATAGATTCAATCTGCATATACTAAGATTTTTTAATGCATCAAAAATTGTTAGATACATTTTATTTGTAGGTAGGACCTGTCCGCATGTTTAAGGAATCTTATGAAAATTAAGCTCTGACGGTTGTATAACGACTTAATGAAAAGAATGTATCCGTGTCTGTACAGTTTTACAAAGATTGCTAGTTTAAAATGAAAATAACCCGGAAACGTTTGACCCAAGAACAAAATAAAAATTCAAAATTGTTATGATTATGCCTGACCAAAAAAACTTGAAACAACATTATATTTACTCCTCTGTCCAAACACGGTTGGTTTTATCTGTGCCGTTTTAAGGAGAAAGGTGCAAACGCTCCTAGTAAAAGTAATACGGTTAAAAAGTGTTCAATGCCGTGAGCGTGAAAATTCTCATGATCTTTTCAGATTTTATTCCGCTGGTCTGTAAGTTCCTACAAGGAAAAAGCGTAATGGAAGGCTGCTTGGTTGAGACAGTGGGAAGGGTCTGGGAAGCGCTGAGAGCCATTGGTTATAATATACATATACAGCCGGTGAAAAATACAAGGAGGAGCTAAAGTCGCATAAAGATGCATTTCATTTTTAAATTTAGTAATTACAATTTTTGTAGGTATATTGGACAGGGTTACGTGCAACTAAACATCTACAACCCCCAACTTATTACAGGAGAACGGCGTTGAAAGTAAAAAAGTGGCAGCCGACTCCATAATAAAAATTGAACCCGCCACCCGCCAGACTTCGGTGCGGTGTTGCCTTTTTATCTGATATATATAGGTTTATTTCGGCGTCGTATTATAAACACTGTTTGTTACATCCTCAGCGTGGAGTCTCGCGGC
This sequence comes from Kuschelorhynchus macadamiae, assembly GCA_030620095.1. NCBI lineage: Eukaryota > Metazoa > Arthropoda > Insecta > Coleoptera > Curculionidae > Kuschelorhynchus > Kuschelorhynchus macadamiae. The sequence goes on from JAUTXW010003642.1 coordinate 32,096, forward strand.
AGTCGTGGCGCAGGTAGTAAGGTTTTGGGTCTTAATCGTATAGTACCTGTGTATGTTCGTGTCCCGACTCGAAAGAAAACTTTTAAGTTTTTTTTTTAAATAAAATTATAACCAATAAAATTGTGGACTAGGTTAGGATTGATTTGCTGTAAAGAAAGCGCGAGGTAGATTCCAAGTCTATATTAAAACAAGGATCTTTTTGTAACAAAACCTATACTGTTAGGTTAGGGATCTGTCCCGTTAGCGTTAGATTAGTCCAGGTTCGTCGACAAAACCATTAGCCATAAGAAAAATAACTGTGGCAACGTCGGAGTCTGGCGGGGTGGGTATCGTTACGAAGAAATCTGAACGCATATATTTAAAACGCAACGTGAATACTTTATTGCGATTCTGTTGCTATATAAATAGCAGCCAGTTGCAATTGAGAAGAGTAGTCTCATTTCAGATTTGTTTGGAAATGGATTGAAATTAACTTCAGGCAGAAGAAAATGGAAATAAAAGATTTGTTTTTTATTTAAAGCTTCAAGCTGTAGGTCCGGAAACCACTTTTTCTAACAAAAAAAGTTTACGGATTTTCTTAAAAAAGAAAAATTAATTATAAATAACTATTGTGTTTGTGCTTTTGCCGCCTTTTTTACTTTTTAAGTTTTTATAGTGTTAACAATAAAATTACTATTTGGAAAAACTTTGGATGCTTTCTAGGAAATGTCCGAAAATACAGAGGAGTTGCGGGTAAACACAATTATTTATTTTCGGCTGTTTTAAAATAATTTTTATGTTATAGGTTAATTAAACCTGCCTTATAACATAATATTAACAGCAGAGTCTGCTGCAAGGATGTCTTACAATTTATTATTTCCTTGCAATACAGTCGTCCCAGCTTTAGACTGTTTTAAAATAGTTTTTGTGTTATAGGTAGTTAAAACCACTGTATAACGTAATATTAACAGCAGAGTCTGCTGCAAGGATGTCCCACCTTTTATTATTTCCTTCCAACACACAGTCTTTCCAATTCGAGCACTCCCAGCCAACTAACTTACCGCCGACGGCATCATAAGCAATGAAAACGCTAATATGCCGCAAAATAGTACTATAGAAATACTTTCGCTATTTTGACACTGTTTACACACATTACAATTTATTTAAGTAGGTACATAAGTATTTAATATTGGCCATATTTTCACTTTACTTAGACTACTATCCTGGACTAACTAAAAAGGCAGTCCAAAAAATCATCACTACGAGAGTAGATAAGAACCAGCTCGCCCAGAAGTTATGGAGATCATTCAAATATCCACTTTTATGCAGTGGTATAACTTTGGCGGTATAGTGTCCTAATTTCTAAACTGGTAGGTTGTTTTTGTCAGTTCAGGATAACAAAGAAAATGACAGTAAATATGCAGAATTGTCACATTATGGAGCACTTCTTGAACAAAATGAAAACAATATTTAAAAGCAAATGTAATTGGCGCATGTAAATATGATGTTTCAAAAAGAATGCATGACAAAATATCAGTTCAGGATTGTGAAATTGTGGACGATCTGTCTCTATTTCACAGATACTACCACGGATTCTGTTCCAATGATTATCATCCGTTTTGCCCTCCTAAGTCATTCCTGCCAGGGAGACATGAGCATCGAACCACATGTATTCCTTTTACTGTCCAACTGCAAAGACTAGGAACCTCCCACTTTGTTTGCTCCTTTAAACCCAGAGTGTTCTGATTATGGAATGTGTTATCAGCAAACACCTTTCACCCTTCTCCTAATCTTCAAGCCTTTAAATCCCGCATCAACATCCATGACTTCACTTAAAGCAACCACAGTACTTAGGGCTGCTCATAAATAAATCAAATGACAAAATATCTGCCCTTTTCTATTTAAAAATGCATTGCACTTCAACAAATTATTTTATTTATTTCTTCGTTTATTGCCATCGATATCAGTATAGTTTGAATAAGCAAAGTCACACATATGCATATCATACTTAAAAACTGTATTCAAATATTCAGAAAATAAAGAAATAAAAAATGTATCTTTCTTTTGAACCTTGCTGCTCCCTCATTATTTCAAATTTCCACTACTACGATGGTAATTGCTATGTAGCACAGTCCTCTTTCACAAAATCCTGATCTGTGTGAAGGGATTCGAAAATTATCATCAAATTATGCACTTTTAAATTAGAGCAAATCAGTTTGAAATTATGTTGTGGCCTTGCACTATCAAATAATAATAGTTACATATAAAAATTTATGTACCTATTACCTTTTGGATTACATGAAGTAAAACCTTTTGGGTCGTCATAACTAACAATATCAATTAACATGAAATCATAAATATGTAATTACACTTAATAAAAATGACTATTTTTCAATAGAGATAATTTCAATATGAAATGACATGATTAAGATTGGTAAAATGATGTCAGTCACTTAATGAGAAAATCATTAATATATATTTTCAGAACATGCTCCTGAGTTTTCGGGTATCGGAGCTACAGATGTTATTGGGTTTTGCTGGAAGAAACAAATCTGGCCGAAAGACAGAACTGCAACAACGGGCCTTAGAGCTTTTGAGAGTTAGGTCCCATCCCATTCATCAAAAAATTCGAGATTTGTATAAAACTATTCAACAAACGTAAGTATATAATACTTTTTCCTTCAATCCATAGCCGTAACTGTCACTAAGTCCTTATATATTTGCACAATAAGGTAAGTACAAAATATTGGAAGAGCAATAATAATTTTTAAGACAAATTTCATTTGATAAACTTGGTAGTAATGATTTTATTTCATTGTATTAGAATCTTGTCTTTATCAAGAGAGGGAACATAATCAGCTTTGCCTGATATCAATTGAACCATTTTTAATTGATGATTTTAAACACTAGGAACTTTTGGTATAGAAAATGTTTGAATTGGAATAAACAAACCTATAAAAATTAATTAACAAAATATGTGGTGAGTAGAGGTGTAAAAAAGTAACTATTTGTGATTCTAGTATTTGTTACTTGTCTGGATCTGAAGTAATGAATACAAAAATAAAAAAGTCCCCAAATATAATCATGTTTAAATTTATATATTGACATGAAAGAGAAGGCAGATTACCAATACCCAATGTCAATATCCACAGCTTTCTTATTGTTGGTACTGAGTAATTCAGTAAAGACAATAACAAAATTTAGCAGCGAATATTGACTTAAACCGAAAGTGTCCCAATGGAAGAAAACGAGCACTCGAATAATGAGTTTAAAGTAACTAATACTGCTGAAAAGTAACAAAGAGTTACAGGTATTCCAAAGTAAAGATATTTTTCATCTCTAATGCCAACCATAAGCATCTGTTTCCCTTTAAAAAAGAATATATTTCAGTTAAATCATCATAAATGTGAGTACTTCTGTAACAACAAATATTTAGGTAAGTTTAATAACAGAAATAGACAGAGTTGGCGACATAGGAAGGTTGCACAACATTGGTCTTATAAAACATTGGGATTTATTTCTTCATGTTTTAGGTTTTTTTTGTGTTGACTAAAACAAACCAGCTGAATGAATTTAAATATAACTTGGTTATTTTATTCAAGCAAATCTTATTAACATAATATACTGTAAAAGAACAAGGAAAAATACACAGTACCCATGTGTAATGATTATCAAACAAATGGAATGTGATGTACAGGCTAATTATATTACACCAAAGATATCATATATTTTTCAGTTCAAAATAAAATTGTTTTATGGTTAGAAAAGTGTAAATATCTTATGGCAAAGCTGAAATTATTAAAATTACTGAACACTATATTAAGGGGTTAAATTATGTGTTTCATATTAAATTGAAATTTTATTGCGAATAATCAGTCTTACATTTAATTGTCTAGGTGCTTTCACAAACTTGGTTATACATCACCTTAACAATAATTTTGTACTTAACAACCATGTTATGAATATTGTAAAGTATGTTAATAAATATTGATTGATTATTTATATAAAAAACTAAAAACAAATCATAATAATACCTTTTTATTATAAGAGTTTTGCAGAACACTTAATGGTAACAGAAACATAGAGTCAAAGTCAGAATATGCTTATTATCAAAACAAGTCATTCTCATTTACAAAGCATAAACTCATAAATATGTTCTTACACCTATAAAACGAGTTGTCTTCTAATAACTTCCAAACTATACACAACATAATTGTAAATATTCCCACTCTCATAGAAAATCGAGTTACGGGTCAATGTTGAAATTAGCAAACTTCTGAAGTAAAATTCATAAAAACTTAACTGAATGTTCATATATTTTATTTCACGTCACTCTAACATTGTAACTAGAATACTATGATCGCTCTTTGGAACATATCCTGCAATGTTGTAGGCGCAGTGATCCATTGTAGTGAAAGGACGATCTCGATTTCACTCTTTTTAGAGCTCGTCATGCCACTATAGACCAGAGATCCCAGTGTTGGGCAATGGCAATAAACAGAATACCAGAAACAATTACTCTACTAGCTAATACCACGACCGGCATTGAATTACACTGTTGATTCCTGACTTTCTTTGGGAGAAATAACGTTAATAAATTTTATTTGACATTACTCCAACATCATAACTAGGATACTATGATCCCCGTTTGAATGGTCAAAACTAACAATTTATAAAACTATTATATTACCTTACTTCACCTTAATTTCTGCTACACGCTATTATTTTTATTAAGTTATTTTGCAGGATCAGCATTTGTGGTCTAGTGCAATATTGCAACAGTATTAGTATTAAGGCTTTATGTTGAATGTAAATCAAACAATCCTATTATCAACCATTTTTTTTTATTTGTAAAATGAAAGTAGATGCCATATGAAAGCTCAAGTGAAATTATTTTTTTTTAATAAGCCAATATTTTACTAAGTATTTTTGGTCACGGAATCTGGCAACATAGTGCTTGTGATGTCAATGTGCATGACCTAATGTTCTGACATGGAGAAAATGGAAACCAAATTTCTAAATTATGTTGCAAAATCAATTGTTAACCTCAGTTTGAAGATATCCAGGTTTTTCTTAAATTTACTTTTGTCAATCTGTAAAATCATAAAAATGGAGGGACAGAAGAATTAAGAGTTGTTTTGTAAAATATTTCAAAAATATATTGGCAAACTCGTCAGGAAAAGTGATGTCTTTGTTCCTAGGGGTGGTAATTTGAAGCAATTAGAAAAGAATTTTCAAATAACAAAACTTGTATTACTATCGTGAGGATCATTTTAACGTGAGCTTCAGAACTTTCATATTTTTATGTTTGCAACAAATTAATTTTACCAGTTCCAAATTGTTTAATTTTCCTATTTGAAGTATTTTTTGTTTTATAAAATATTTGATAGGCAGGGGGTAACTATTAAAATGAAAAGTGTAAATTGTTTTATAGCTTTGTTTAAAGCATTTGCAGTTTTTGCAATTTATACTTTAAGGTAAGTAAGGTTTCACAAAACTATTATATAAATGATATTTCACATTATTGGACGAGAAATGTTAGTAAAAAAACGCTTATATTTTAATAATGGAGATCTATTCCTAATGGACAATATTTCAAAGTATACATTTTTTTGGGGGCTCTTTAAAAAATATATTAACAAATGACTGATCAAAAGTAGAATAAATTGAGGCTAAAAAGTGGGTTCAGGGAGGATCTTCAAGTTTTAGATTTTCATTAAAAGATGAAAAATGTATAGAAACTGATTATTTTTAAAGTTGTAATAATGTTGCTTTTTGCATAAACAGCACATCAACAAAAATAATTTAAATAGGAATTTCTTCTATCTGAATTTGAAACAACTTTTAGACAAACTGGTTTTAGAACTAGTATTAAATCAGGAAAATATAATAAATCACAATCAAATTAAAAAAACTACCTATCAGTTATAAGTTTAATGATCTTATTATGTAGGACTGCTAAACAGGAAAAAAAATTTTATTTGTAAAATTGTGAGAAAACTATTTTTTATGAAAAATATTTATTACTACTGTAAGTTACCTTATTCTTTTGGGTGTAATAAGTATTTTACGAAATTTTTATTGCGATTAAGTATTAAAGCGCGTCCCGTGTTCTGCTTGTCTAGTTTTAAAAAATCGTGCACCATAAATGGTTGGTACTTTGGGTAAATTATTAGAATTTGGTTTTACAAAACGACCACTGGTTTGACTAGATGAGGCGATTTTATTCAACATACTCTATACTATAAATCCAAAAATAAAATTCCCAAAAAAATGTAAAATTTTTTCAAATTTTGATGTATTTTAAATTAAACAATATATTTGACTTGGATTGTCATTTGTTGCTATTGTTCGAAACTACTTAACATCGTATCCACGAAAATACGTATTGAATTTGAAGCAAAATAAAGATGCAAACTTTAAATTCAATTTGCGATGATAAAACATTATCCGACGTACTTTTTGGATAGATATTATTATTCCGTAAAACTGCTGAGCGCCTGTTTTCATGGAATGAAAAAGTAAATTTTGTTGTTTTACCCGCGGTTTATCCGTGAATAGACACTACTCGGGAAAACACCCGACCGAATTAAAAATACTCAAAATTCGGGTAATTATCCGGTGGCAACACTGTTTATTGCTCTTGGTTCCCACTTAGGGTGCATTTTTTTAACTTCTGCAGCAACAATTAGTGTCAAAAAGAGGTAAGCTATCTCCAGAGCTGTGATTAACTTGTTTTAATTTTGAACCTTAATAATTTAACTTTATTTATTTTAAAATAGGGAACTACTCAGAAAAGCCACTTTTACTGTAATATTAAAATTCACCTGCCTAAATATTTTGATTTGTCACTTTTAAAAATTGTTGCTATAGTTATGAAATTGTATAAACTCACTTTGCAGTTATCGTTATGTTTATGCTCGAATAGCATCGCTAAGGTCCTTTATTCGTTCCATCCCCGATAAAATATATATTTTTTCACGTTTTACTGCGTTTTGATAAGGGTGTAAAAAAATGTACCTATATTACAATCATAATTTGTATGTAGCTGAATTTTAATTATCGGACTGGATTTTAGGTAGGTTTTTTTTAATGTAAAAAACTATATAAATATATTCAAGACATTTTTTTTTGCCATTATGAATTTTTAAATAGTGTGTTGTGTTTTTCATTAGTGCTTTGTGTTCGTAGGACAGGGGATAACGACAGCTCATACATACGCCGGTTCAAGGTTGCCAGGTCTATCGATTTTTCGATAGATCCACCGATTTCGTATATACCGAAAGACAAGATATTTGTCCAAAATAAATTATATCTAATTGATATTTTGTCCAGCACGCTTAAAGAGGCTTCCACTGCGCTAGTCGATTAAGTTTAAATGAAGTAATTAGCCACGTTGTTAGTTTGAGTAATATTTGTATTTTATTAGGTAATGTGTTTTTTAGTTGTGGTTTTGAAAAATGTTATGAGCGAAATTACCAAAACGCAACAAGCTTGAATATACAAAAGGAAATTTTTTCTCGCTTGGTATTCGACATGACTATTTCACGAGAACAATGTCTTACCATGTATAATATCAAATAAAATAGTGAAATCAAAAGAAATACCTGTCAAAAGCGCGTCTTTTTATTGGTTTGTGTTGTAAATAGAGTACGTAATTAAATTGGTAACCAAGGATATTTGACCTAGGTGGCACTTGTCAAAATGACAAGATCAATTTTTTACCAGTGTTGTCACAACATTTTGATAAACAGTAATAGATGGGCGTTCGAAAAGGTAATTCAGCCATTGTCCTAAATAAACAATTTTTTTTATTTCGAACCTCTAGTAAAAAGGTAATAGATTTCATCCGAAGGTAAAAAAGTAATAAATCTCTCCAAAAGGTAACAGATCTGTTACAATTGTAATAACCTGACAACAATGCTTTTTCCTTTAACCCAACAAAATTTTGTCCATTAGTGCGTTTTGTTTTTAAATTTTCTATCGTTATAATTATGTTTGTTATATTTTATGTTTTGGGGGGAATATATATATATATATATATATATATATATATATATATATATATATATATATATATATATAGTTTTAAATAAAAGTTGTTAGAGTTTTTTTTTACTTGGATACTTTTTATACTATTTTTCCTTGTTGTTTAAATATTGATAAAAAATATAGTCATATCCATAAAATGTTGAAATAAAGAACATCTACCGCAGATTACTTAGAACTTCTACTGAAATAAGTTGTACTCAATCTAGGCAACGCTGCTTTGGTTTTATTTGTATATTTCTTCTGTTTTTAAATGACTGATGGCCACCTACTCCGTATTCAGCAAGTGTTGCTATAACTAAACCTAACAGGCAGACGCGACAGAAAGCTCGTCTTTATTTTCTTCTGTGGCTACGTTCATATTGTCGCGATTACTGTAAAATGGCCGAATAATTTTTTTGCTGTTTTGGATATTTTTTACGTTTCCTGAGAATTATCAGTCTACATCAATTTGTGAAAAGGTTTATATAGAATGTCGTTACGAGAAATGCTCTATAGGTAATTTGAAATTTTCTGTGTAGTAGGTGAATACATAGTTTTTTAATAGCTAAACTTATGAGCGATATGGAATGATTTTTGGAGAAATAGTTTCGTTTACGGTAAATAAAGATAAACCTTATACCTAAGAGTTAACCACTGTTGTCACTGATGTAACAGGCAAAGTGAGATATCGTTATAGGACGTCCAGAAATATGTATTACAGGTACTTTCAATACTTCCATTTTGGTGGTTGTTATTTAGGGTTGCCAGTTTTATTTTGGTATGCGCTAACAAATTTCTGCTTTAGTCAGCTATTCTTTGGAAAGAAAAGAACACTGCATGTATTAGAACAATGTAACTTTCTTGGCTATGTTCTAAGGATTTGCTATGATCTTTCTTTTTTACATTCATCATAATAACATCAAAATAAAGATGAGGGTACCTGTGTTTATATGTTTATACCACATTGAATATTTTTCTTTTATTCATATTAATCATATTAGCTTGCAATTCATACAGTAAGTGAAAATAGTGGAATAAAATAAGTGCCTCTGGAAGTTTTTAAGATATCGGGGTTGGAGTAAATAAAGGTATTGAAAATATTTTAATACTTCTTAATGGCTATACATTTTACATTAAAAAGTGATCAAATCATGAGAACAGTTGTCTGATTTCACTGCAGCTTATTTTAACAGTTTATGGGATGTGTTTAATATTCCTTGAATACAGTTATTGTATATTTAAGCAATGTTTTCATATGTGAAGCTCAAAACTATATTGGAAAAGTAACAGTCGAAATTATAGTAGCATTATTAAACTGATAAATAATGATACTTAATCAGTTATCTCATATGGCTAGTTGAACTGAAGAATTTCGAGAAGTGGATGTTATTTTTCAACCACAGAAATGGTATTATCAGATTAGTGTTAGAAGTATCGGACATGTCCCACAAACTAAGGTTAGGATGTTATAGCTAAAAAAATGATCTAAAAAATGACTTGATTGGGTTACGCCAATTTGTTTACGTTGTGCCAATTTGTTTACGTTGGGGCTAATTTGCTTTTGGTTGCTCAGGAATTTATAGAACTTTTTTGTCTTAATAAACTCAAGTTAAACCAAGGCAATAATAATTGCTAACAATGATAAAATTAAGAATATTGTTACCTCCGATTTTGAACTTATGATTGACAATGAGATCATTGAATGGTTCACTGATATAGAGTATCTTGGTTTTGTCCTGTATAATGTGCTATCATTTAAAAAACATTACCAGTATATTTAGAAAAAGATTTAAAAAGACAAAGACATCTTTGTTTGTTTTCATGAATTACTGTTTTTATGATTATTATTCAACCTTTTTTCGATTATTGAAATGGTTCTCAATGAGACAGAGATTGTATTATTTCACAATGATATTTATTTTTAAACTGAGTAGGGACATGCTTCCTTCATTTTTTTATGTAAGGAAGTGAAAGTCATAATTATCTCGCAAGAACATTACATGATTTTCATGTAGCAAGAGTGCATAGCATAGCAACAATAATTTCTTTATCTTATAAAGGACTTAATGAACTTCATCTGTTGACCGCAAATATTAAGGAAGCTGAATCAGTTAATATTTTTAAATTTGAAATTAAACAATATATTTTATGAAGGTATATATTCTGACTTTTAAAATTTTTAAATATGGCATATTTATAATTGTGAAATAAATTTGATTCCATTTCATTATATTTGTTAGATACATTTTTCCATTTGCTTCAATGGTCTGTCAGGTAGATGTTCACGTATGGAGGTGCCCACGACAGAGTGTATGAAAGCAATTCCTTAACACTAATAAAACTGGTCTCTTAACATTTGTCAAGAGGAATATCATAAATCCCTTCCAATGTGGTTTTTGAGAATTGACCTTGACTGGTGCTTGGCCAGGGAGGCCCACATTGGATCTTTTGCCTCAAGATTGAGTAGTGCATGTGCTGGGATCCGTAGACTCATCTTCTCCAGTCTGATTTGTAATTAAAATATGAGATGGATTTGCTTTTGGGGCTTTTCAAAGGACGCCACAAGTACTGCCATTACATTTTAACATGTCCAATGGTAATTATTACTAGAAAAATCAGCAAAGTGTGCCTTCTCATAGTTCGTCATTTTATAGGAATGATCTTTATTATGTTGCAGTTACGGCCTATTGATTGCTACCTAATGACATTAAAAGCTTAAATAGTAAAAAAAAATCTGAAAATCTGTGATTGATAGGGTATCTATCACAGATTTTATTGTTAAATTGTTATATTATTATATTTATGTATTGTATTAATTTATTAATTAATGTATCTTCATTAGTATTTATTAGTCTATTATTGCTCTAATGCAGCATATTCTTTTGTGTGACATTGCCATATTCTTTGTAATTTTGCAGGCAATAATAAAATGCAAAGTATGATATGGCCTTATTGTGTGGGGAAGAATGTATAATGATAATTCACAACAGCTTATGGCTTATATATATTTTTTTAATTTTAAAAGTAATTAAGAAATAAAATGTATATATTATTTAAGTGTTTTATATTTTAATTAATGAAATAACGTTTTTTAATAAATTATTTAGAATTACATTAGGTATTTTTGCCCATTCTCCACTCAGTTTTCCATAAAGAAAAATAGTATATAATAATTATCTTAACATTATTTGACAAAATATAGTTAAAAAAAATTACTATATTCAAAAATATTATATTCTAAAGAATTACCACTGTATTATTGAATAGTTCTGTAATGATTTTGTTCTTCTATATTTAATAAACCAGCTTTTTTAAAATTAATTAGGGTACCACAGGTTTTTGTATTATTTGGCAGGTTATTATATTACTTTAGGCTCGTTTTGTCCAACTTCTTAATTTATATTTCTTATTCTTAATGTGTAACTCTTTATATTTCATTATTCTTATCTCTATTTTTAAATTTGGTTCATCTAATTTCTTAATTTCTATTTCTAATCTCTAATTCTTAGTAGACTCTACCAATAGGGTTAGGCCCACTGTCATTTGTCATTTTTGACAGATGCATTGCTAATTCTTTTTCTTAATTTGTAAAAGTTAAAAGGTACACAATTTTTGAGGTCTCTTCTTAGAGATAAGTTTAAAAATATGTATTATTATTAATCGCTTTAAAGTTTAATATGTAACTTGAGGTATGTTAAAAAATAAGAATACCACAATGAATAACTGGGCTTTATTGAACTATAAAATAAACTTCTGGCTAACTGGCTAAATGAAAATGTATCTTTAAAAATGTACTACAGTTCTCCAAAAAAGATTTAAAAAGGAAATGATTTAAGATTTCATAAATATAGAATTAAATTAAATTGTTTCTTCTGCAGCTAACCTAATACAATTTTTAAGACCCAATTGTGTGTAAGTGCATCAATTGGAGTTTGTATTATTAAATCCAGTTTTGCATTTTTTAACTTTTTTACATTATTTAAGATGAAAAGTGGGAGTCTACTGACAGTTCCTTGTGGCACACCATATACTGATTCTCGTCATGGTGTGTTTTAAGTCTAGCCTATGTTCAATTAGTTTGCTTTATGCCCTACATCCACTTTTTGTTCGTTCTGTTGCTTCCACCTGTTTAATTACTAGAAAAATGCATGTGGTTTGTTATAGCTTGTTGAGAAAACAAGTTCTGTTAAACATGTATTGATTGTATACATTGTAAATTTTTCCAGGTATATTTAATTTTATGGTAAAAAAATCCATATACATTAGTATGAAAGTGAATAGATTAGCTTTAAAGTAGACACTATTAAGTTTATTATAAATATTTTTTGTTTAAAACGTAAAGTTAGGGCTGTAGGTGCATTATTCTATACATATATAATCACATTTTAATAATGCATACTACTCCCGCATGTAATCATAAATATGAGTTAGAGTTATTTAATGTATTTTAAATTTAATTTCTTTGTCAAATATTTAACAACAGTCTTTATGTTACGTAAATTGATTAAATTAAATTTCAAATTTTGAGAGCATTCTTTGCTGTCTGTTGTTCATATTGACTTATTTTTAAGTATAATAATAATTAGTCATAAACTGATTAACATTTGGGTTCCTTGAAATCTATGTTAAAAGAAAATTAAGAGTACAAATTGAATCTATGAAAGGAAATGGTGTGTAGCAGGAAGGAAAATTATCTATTTTTAGTTGGCATCGAATTTCTCTGTCTCAAATCATCTTGAAAATTGGCTTAAAACGTTTTGGTAATAAGGTAGCTTAATATTGAGTTAGCTTGAAGCATAGTTAGTAAATTTTGTATTCATTTGCCAATTCATTCTTTTTTTTTTTGATACTTGTGGTAACTCTCTTATTGCACTGATTTCATTTGGAATGTGCTTAATTTTATGATGAATGGCATCTAATAGTTAAGAATATTTTGATTGTAGATTTGTAAACTGAAAATAAATGATATGAGCTTCATATTTTTCAGTTTTAAACTTTGGCATACTAACAATATGATAATTAACTATCTGACAGACTGGTCAAAGAACTAAAGATCTTTAATTTCTTGTATTTTTTCTTACTGTATTATAAAACATACTATTAGGTCTAATTGCGTTGATTGGGTCTCCATACAGGTTGTCGAGAAATGTAGGTTATGGGGTGTTCATATCTCAGCAATTTTCGAGACCAAGTTGCTAAGTGCAGGTAGATTTCAAATTGTTCCCAAGTCAATCAAGAGTAACAGAGTTGTTATTGATATCAGTCAACATATTATTTGAGCGAAATGTACTACTACGATAAAGTTAACTTGTTATATTATTTAGATGAGGTTCCAATCAATATTAGGGCACTTTTCCATGAACCACTAAATAACAACTGACTTCTCTTCTAAATTGGTCTTATACAAAACAAAATGTCTAATGCCATAGTGTCAAGATTATATTTTAAGTAGTTTTGTAAAGTAGGTTTTTAGTATTTTCAGCTATTAAAGTTTTTTATAATTTAAGATTGTTGCCAAACATTTTTAGATACATTTAAATATACAACAGTTTTACACAATTGACTATTCGGGTTGAGATGACATAAAAACCACCATAATGTCTGAGGGACAGACAAAGTTTGCTGTATAAACAAATTAAGAAATTCGCCCCTTCAAATTGAAATTTAAAATAAACATTGTGTTCAGCAGATGTGGATTTTGTAATTCCCTCATGTCCAATGTTTTACCCTGCAGCTTTTAAAGATTGAAGAGATTATTTAAATACCTTATCAAAACAAAGGTGGCAAAGATTAATAAAATCTTTGAAACAAGCATTGTAGCTTATAGTCATTACAAAATGTAGTATTTGCTTATAACTTGATCCTCGGCCATAAGCGAGTATGGATCGTTATTGCATTATCTTTAGTTTTTTGTCATAAACATCACTATCAAGTTGCTGATATTTCTGGCTATGCGACCTTTTCACAACAGAAGGTATATTTTTGAGAAAATTCTCAGGAAAGGTCACTAACCGCAGGAAAATGTTCTGCTCGCGACGCTTGACACAATAAATAAATGGTAAATAATGTTTTGCTTTTTACACATCAATATTATGTAGCACAAAATGGTCAATAAGAGTGGTACTCCGTCAAAATTCTACAGGAATATATGTAATTATGAATGAAAACAATTAAATAAAAAATAGCACCCATATTGCAACTTTTTAATCTTTAAATAAATAGGCACAAAATCAGCATCTAATCATAATCCTATCATAACTAACCCAAAATGATAATATTTAAATTGCAAAATTAATAAAATAAAAGAAATAATCACACTGATAAAACTTTTCCCCCTTTTAACAGGATTATTTTACATCGCGTTAATATTCCGGATCGACTCAAGGCAAAATCAATAAACAAATCAACTCATCTAGATAACAAATGAAATATGAATTTTGTCGAGTCGAGAGCACAATGTTGCCATCTTTTTCATCTTAAGGGTTATTCTCCAATTTACATTTAAGCTACGTTAAAGATAAATGGATATGGATATTCAGATCTTTTTGAAGGTAGTAGTAGCAAAATTCGTATTTAATTAAATAATAATTATATTCTTTTCACCTCACATACGACACCCCCTGATGGCTTTCTGCCAGCAGTAAGGCAGCCCTTCAAATGATTTATTTAATGTTAAAATTGTAATACAAATAAATACTAAATTGTAGGAAATAGTGATAACACATCTATGGGTAGAGAGCTTTGAAATATCTAAATTGGTTATGTGGGAGCTGCTGACGAAATCATGGACAAAATATCTGTGTTTTAAATAAGGATATAGATTTTTAAGAGTTGCACTAAACTGCATGTATGTCTGTGTCTGTTTAATTTTGGATTTTATTAACATTTATTATGCAAAGTTTGAGAATTTATGTATTTATTTTTACAATTTTACAGATATCTGATAAACAAGTATCTGGTAACCATACTGTATTTTACAGTTATTCTACTGATGTGTTAGATAATGCACATGTTATTCATGCTGTTTGCTTTTTTTAACATATTAATAGAGAAAATTAATATTTTTCATGTGTTTCTACATATCAGTTAGAATTTCGATTTTTTAAGACTTGCGGTCACAATAGATTGATACAGGTGCAAGGGGGAATCTCTTATCCAGTAAACAAGGCATATTACAAACATATCAGTATTGACATTTGCCTTTAAAAAACAACAGAAATGAAAAAAAAAATTGCATAAAACTCATGTGATAGACAAAACCACAATTAATTGTACATATATTCTGTTATAGGGATCTTTTTAAAATTTCTCTATTTATATTAAAGATATTTATTGCTATAATTATGTGGTTAATTTATTTACAAGACATTGGCAACTTGAATAGAATAACTGACTACATTAAAAAACATATATTTACTACCGTATAAAATTTGCATGAAAGTTGTTAATGGTTGTATTGTAAGAATTAATTTTTCTATTTTTTTTGTATGGGAAAAGTTTATCAAATGAAATTTGTTTAACCTTCAAATTAATCCAAACATTCCCTGATTAGCAATTTTCCCAGGCAAACTGGTACGTTATCCTCCGTCCCACAAGCAACTTCTCCAGTTACTCCAGAACAACAAGCGGCTGCCCAAGTCACCACAATGCCACAGCAGCAAAGCAACATAACAAGAACCGCAGCTACAGTGCATCCATACAGTGTAGATACCAGAGGCATAGTGACTGTAAGTAACTAGTAATATCAACATTTTGTAATTCTTTTTACAGCTATTAGATTATCGATATTGTTTCACCCTGAAGCCACAAAAAGAGATAATTTTTCAATCATTGAAAACAGAAAGATTTATCACAATAAAAAACTAATAATTTCAATTCATTCTAGACTAGACAAGCAGCAGCTGCTGCTATTTATGGACAACAAAATATGGGACAAAATATGTACTACCCAGCGCAATATCCCAGCCCAAAACAAACTCCAGTATTATCTAGCAATTATCCCGTTCATCCAGATGTTCGATTCAAAAGATTACCATTCTATGATATAATTGGTAAGTAATATCCCAAATATATAGTGAAACGGATTCTAAATAAATATTAATTTTATGTAATAGGGAAAAATAAGTTACACCATTATCAAAAAAAATGTATTGCATTCTATTAAAAAAAAAAAAAAAGAAGTTACTGTGTTTGTTTCCAACTTGCTCATATAACGAGAAACAATTTGTATTTAGATACTTTTTTGTATCATAGGAATTAGGCAAAATAAGGATTTCAAGGCTATTGGCATCTAACCTATGTTACCAAGCAAAACTTTTTATATTGGTTGTAAAAGGTATACTGTTTGCTTGCTGAATGTAAAATACAAAATATAGGTATTTGAAAGCTGTTTGTTATTAGATTTGATTGTTAAAACAATAAGATTTATTTACATTCTAGTACCCTATTATATGTATATAGCATTTCTTTTTTTAACATCTGAAAATACACTAGTGTTTTTAAGCCTGTTTGTTTCCTAATGTTTAAAATTAGGAGAATTAAAATATAAATAAATCTTTATTAATATTTTGTTATTGTTAGTCCCACAATATTACCTCACTTCAATTCATTCAAAATATTGTGCCAATATATAGCCAATTGTTAAATATTTAATTGTAAATATTATTATAAAAAGTTGAAAAAGTTATTAACTTCCTAACCTAACTTAAAAAACAAAATGAAGCAACATACAAATAGTCAAATAAATAATGAGTTGAACATATAAATTGAAAAAAAACATTGCACAGAATATATAAAAATATCACATCACATATAAAAACCACAAATTATTAATAAGAATATTTTTAAAAATTAATTTTGTAGATGTTATGAAATATTTTTTTAATCAGGTACTGGAAGTATACTAACCATTATATTGTATATAATTAATTACATAACAAACAACATTCATATATTTATATTATTTATTGTACTTATCTTTTTCTCAAAAACTGCTAAGAATTGACATTAACATTATACATGTATTATAGTTAGAATTTTATGTATAATTTAAAATTAAAACAATATATGGGGTGCTCGATTAAAAATAATTATGTTGATAGCTTTTCAGGTTAAATCGGAAATGACATTCAGTTGTTTTTTAAGTAAAAATCTTCCTCATAATCAGTCATATACCACTATAAAAATTGAAATTGCTATTGGTCGTCATAAAAAAGGTTCAGTCTGGTTAGTAATTTTGTCGTAACCCGGTATAGCACATATAATGTATTAATAATGCAATATATTGACTTATATAGGGAAGTAAAAGAACAATAAAAAATTTTGTGGCAGGTAGGTATCACATATCCTAAGACTTCATGTATTGAATTCTGCCATAAACTGGTTAGTTTGCAATTGTATTTAGGCAGCATATTTATTAGAGATGAGACCAATGCTGAATAATTATTTGGCCTTATTTTTGCTAGACGGTATTCAGAATATTCGGTTTCCACTACCGAATATTTCATGTTTGGATGTTTTAGTAAAATAAACACTTAATTTTTAACACATCTTTAATTATCAATTCGAAAAATAAAAGTAAATATAAACTTTTGGCGTTAAGGCATTCCACTTAACCAAGCTCTGCTCAGGTAATAAACGATTCCTTTTATTCTCGTACAGATTCCCAGCTTTAGAGAAATTCGCTCACCAAGAAAATGGGCAATGATCTTTGTTTATTGTCAATATTTTTTTTTTAAATGTAAATTACATGTTTTTAAGAATTTATACTTTTTAAATGAAAAACTATTTCTTGTTTTAATATTTTTCGATGTTTTTAATGCTGTTTGGTAACAAAGTTTTTAGCAAAACCAAATAAATCCAGTAGCTTTGATTAAAATTGCAAAGGGCGTATTAATAATGACGTCTCCAACAGTAACTAAAAGAAGTTTCTACCTTTTGCGCAGTAAAAAAATTGTGCTTTTCCGGAAATCCTTTATGGTAGATTTATTTATTCGGTTTTGCTCCAAAGCTCCTCAAATATCATTGATTTCACTTATTCTAATATGATTCATAAGAGCTTGTCGTTGCTAATTTTCCCTTGCCATCCCTTGAAATTAATTCATTCATTGCATTGTACATTGAGCCTTGTTTTCGTGTTCACACTCTTTAAAGAAAATCCACACTTTCGATTTCCTTAATTTAGTAATTTTGGTTTATCTGCGGCAACAATAAAGGCAAAACTAACAACTCCAGACAGCACACAGCAAGTGAAACGAAAGCCCGAACGTAAACAATTTGCAGAAGCGGCACGTGGTCTCAAGCACGCGAATTGTATGTAATAGCTCTAACATGTTTTAATAACTATTCGAAGTGAATACTGTATTTCAACATTGGATATAATTGACCTTAACATACATATTACCAGGTTACCATTTGCAAGGTAAAATAATAGGTAGTGCTCTGTTCTAGCTCTAAAAACTAAATAAAACTGCTATTATCATTAATAATACTTATTCGAAACTAAGTAATGTTACCATATCTTACAACAATATTTATATAACTCTTAGTTAAAGTTATTTTTAACTTTTTATTATTCTTACTCGCTACTTTAACTTTGGTAATAAAATCGGGTAACAGCCTTCCAAGGCGTTTTATTACATGTTTTTCTTCTAATTAAAAAAAACAATGCAAATTTTTTAAAATGTACTGCTATCTCATTTTTAGGAATGTAAATTGGAAAGAAGGAACAATAAAACAGCATCAATGATTGCAATATGATGTGTAACTTCAATTGAAAGTGATCTCAGTTTGAGCAAACTGACTTTCATTTAATTCAATCTCTTTTTGGATGGTTCAGTAAAACCTCTGAGGCAAACACATGGTAATCGCATGCTCTGCCTCGTTAAGCACAAGTCCTGTATGCTTGGTTACCTAGCCTGCATAAATATGGCGTGACACGGCGATAGATAATAGAAATGTCGTTTGCTGTGGGCGAATGTAACATTATTATGGATAAGTGGGCATGTATTAGGAATATATACAGAAAATTTTTTTAAAATAATATGTTAGGAAAATTGTGTCTTTTTGGGTGGTGCATGAGCATCAGGGCACTTACACAAAAACCGCCACTGCATACTACTACTATTATCACTACTAGAACAGTTATATTAATGTGTGTATAGTAAGCAGTATCTAAATTGATTCATATTTTACAGCTGATCTTATCAAGCCATCTACACTGGTACCTCAAACTAACCAAAGAATGCAAGAACAACCATTCTATTTTCATTTAACACCACAGCAGGCTACAGACATTGCTAGTTCCCGAGATATAAGGCCAGGGGTGAAATGCGACTATATTAAACAAGTTCAGTTGCGTTTCTGTCTTTTGGAGACAACTTGTGAGCAGGAAGATTGCTTCCCGCCACAAGTTATAGTAAAAGTCAATAATAAACTGTGCCCTTTACCGGTAAGCTATTATTTTTTGTTACATATTTTTTTCTAATTATTGTTGTATGGTTAGGCTAAGACTAGATACCAAGCTGATTTGGCCACAAATATTTGGTTTCAAGGGGGGTCGTGACGACGCAAAGTCAGGATAAACATTTTTACATGACATACTTTTCAACCCAACATGAGTCCATGAATTTGCAAATATTATCTCCCTTTTATGGCCAGGCAAAATAGATATGAATAAAAAAGAAAAATAAAATTGACAGATCCTGCCCAAATTTTGTAAAGTTCTAATTTATATTTCATGTAGAATTTTAATTAAAATATTAATTAGTTATGACATTGAAGGAGATGTTTTCTCTGGTATATGTGGGGATTCAGAAGTGGTTTGGTTTTTATTTATTGCTGTAAACAGGATATTGATTACCTATATACAATTTCACTTATTTTAGTATGTTTTGTCTTTTCCTTTTTGTTTTTTTTTTTTAACAATTTATAGTGTTTTCTTCACATATTTCCCGCCTTAGAAAATAGCCTAACACTAAATATTGAAGAATCTGGTGCTTAAAGGTATTTAAACTAACGAATGAACAATCCAAAATTACCTTTTTTTTTTAAATCAATTATTTGATAAATTTAGTAGATATGAATACACTGTGTATTTGATTGCTCGATCATATAATTGATTAAATGATATATTCATATATGATATGAAACTAAATATATTAAGTTAAATTGCAACAAAATTAACTAACACATTAATTAAATACTGTACTTTTGAAATGATAATCTCGTTTTTACGAAAAATATTTTATTTATTTATAATACGACTTTCAAAAAAGTCAATTACATATACATATAAAAACTTTGACTAACTAAACTATAAAAACAATTATCTAAACTATGTTAAGCAAAGTAGTAACAAAAAAATCGATAATTTGCAATAATCGAATATTGATTTGGATAACCTCCCATTCCTAGTAGTTGTCCAAGTTCGAATCTATCGTGGCTTAATACTGTTGCCAAATCATAAGTAATACCTAAAATTTGCAGACAGTTTATTATATTTTAATGTTTTTTAATTTTAATTAATGTTAATAAAACATTTAGAATGAGTTTAATATATTACTGGTTCCTATAGGCGGCAGGGTACCCCGGTTTTGCTAGAACCTACGTAGCAGAATATTAGGTTTTGACAGGTCTTAAAAAGTATTATTTATTTCTCTTACAGCTCTGTTGATGTATGATTACTTGTTTCATGTAAATTGAATTTTAACATATTGTTTTAAAACAATTTAAGTTTTTGTTTGTGTCAATTGAAAATAGAAATGATTTTATACAGTACACTGATATTCAAAGTTTTCATAATGTTCTGTTATTGTTTTAATGATTCTTTCTTTTTTCCAAAATATGGATTTTTTTTTATTTCGTGTTTTCAGTTTTATATTGAGACATCCCATAAGAAGTACACAAGTAATATTTTTGAATTACTGTTCTAGCTCCTTAGTAACGGTAAAGCACTAACCCCCTTATTCTCTAAAAAGGTTTAAGAGATAAACCAGGTCTAGTTGCCATGGTACTTAAAACTCTTAGTTCGGCAGTTGTATTTCGCTTAGGTCACTGTCATTTTATAATTAAGACATGTAGAAAAATTATTTGTTCAATAATTAAAAATATCATCTTAACTGTCAAGTTAGACCTGGTAAATTTAAACCTCTTTTGTGAATACGGGTGCGAGTGTATAATCTTAATGTTTATAATCATATTGTAATTAATACATTGTTAATTTATAAACTTAATAACACTTCTCTTAGGCCTCCTTGCATCATAGTTCTTCTATTTTAGAATCCGATTCCTACTAACAAACCAGGAGTAGAACCTAAACGGCCACCTAGGCCAGTGAACATAACACAAATGGTTAAGTTAAGCCCCACTGTGGCCAACCAAATATCTGTGTCATGGGCTGCTGATTATGGACGAGGAGGATATGCAATGACAGTTGCTCTTGTTCATAAACTTACATCTACAGATTTGCTACAAAGATTACAGAAAAAAGGAGCCAAACATTCCGACCATACTCGCGCCTTAAGTAAGTGTATTAAAAATAATGCTTATTTATCTTTAAATTTGTATTTGATTCTTATACACACATACTTTTATCTGTATTTGTAGCAAAGTATAGAGTTTTGTCTTTAATGGTTGCTTAACAGTGATACAAATTACCTGTCTTATTGAAATACCTACTTATTTAAAGAGTTACATATTATTTTAAATTATTAAGCTGCAGAGTAGTTAGTGACTCTCAAAAACGGAATTTCATTTATTTATTATTTTATGTGTTATTGAATTTTAGTCAAGGAAAAGCTAAGCGATGATGGAGACTGTGAAATTGCCACTACTAGCTTGAGAGTGTCATTGATGTGCCCTCTTGGAAAAATGCGTATGACAACGCCGTGCAGACCACAAACCTGCGGACATTTACAGTGTTTCGATGCGTCACTGTTCCTTCAAATGAATGAACGTAAACCTACATGGAATTGCCCCGTTTGTGATAAACCTGCTTTGTACGATAATCTGGTCATTGATGGGTAAGTTTTATAATGAATTTCTTACATTTGGTAACTCGGTCAAAGCATTATAAATATATTATAAAGGGGCGATGCTTGAAAAGGATTGATATCTAACCAATTTGAAAGGGCAGATTCGAAAATATTCATACCACCGGTTTTTTGGAATGATGACTTCAACATAAACCTTTGTTTAGGTAAAGTTGTTACAAAATTGTAGTTTCCCGCTTCTTGCTGGTTCACAATGCTTTTCTAGCAGAACAGAAATGTTAAACATTTAAACAATTAAATGACCTGTATAAACCTATACCAAATTTCTATTTAAGTATCTTAAATCTTCTCTATTATTGAATTTTTTTTTGCATACATAGTATTAAGAAATTATAATAATATTGTTTAATATTCGTCTAAATCCACTGATTAAAGTTTTAGAATAGTGATATCACAATAAATGTTATAGTGTAAAAATGCAAAAAGGAAAAAAATGATAGTTAATATTTGAAATTATCAAAAATGTTTTACTACAAGTTGCTAAATACTTTCATCTCAAAGGAAGAAACAAAAGTTATCTTTGTATTTGGAATTTTACTTGTAATGGATCTTTTTATTTTCTAAAACGGCGACGAATTACGGCATTTGTATGATATTATATATAGGATGTCATTTAATATCACATGAAATAGATAAAAAAAATATATTTAAAAACATAATTTTAAATCATCAAAACTTTCCATGTTAATTTATTAAAGACAATAGTTATGGTTTTTTCATTTGGCAAATTTGAAAAAACTATCTCTAGAAATGTACGAGGCACATCAAGAGATCTAAAAGATATTTAAAATTTTAACACCCTGCATCTTAAAAATGAATTGTTTCCGGACCCATGTTCATGGAATTTTTTAAAATATTTAATATGTATTTCCAAATATTGGAATTGATTTTCCGGACTCCCTATGTTGGTGTTTGCTCTTTTAAACAGTGTCGATAGAATTAAATTTGATTTTGGTGCTTCTCACTTCTTAAAAGCATCAAAAATGAACAGTGCTGTGTGCGAAAAACATGAATTATATTCTCGTAGTTTGTTTATTGAAAACCAGTCCAATAAAAGATATGTAACGAAATTTTTTCAGATCTATACATTTTTGAGACTCTAAAACATTTAAGAATTTTTAAATGTATAGATAAAATTGGTGTATCAACATTTACATGATGGAATAACTAACAATAGCACTTAATTCCAATTTAAAGTGACTAGGTCAAGCAGCATAAACACAAAAATCCTTTATTTTTCTGGCAGTCATCTCTTTATAAAAGTTACTTTCTGGCTTAATTATGTGACTGTGTCGAAATTCAAAGGTATGTTTGTATTATGTAAAGTATTAAGCTCTCAATCAGCACATTCTATTAATTATATTAAATAGTGTCATAAATATTTTTATCCAAAAAGAATATTAACCTCCTGGTATAAACTAGGTTATATGTGTGGTGCAATCCGTTAAGAGGGAAGTTCCAGGTAAAAGTCAATTTACTGATTTTTTAAGTTTAAGTAAAGAACATTCTGTAATGAGATTAAAAGGTCAATTCTTGTGTCAAAATAATAAATCGAAAATAGTATTTAAATACTCATTTGTAATACTCAGATTTTTTTTACATATGTCAATTTATAATGATTTTCTTTTTTTAGGTATTTTCAAGAAGTTCTGATTTCTGCTCTACTTCCCTCAGAATGTAATGAAATTCAGTTGCTCAAAGATGGGAGTTGGAGTAGCCACAACACTGAGAAAAAAGCTGTTAAAACTGAAAAGACTACTACAACTACTACTACCACAACTAGTATAGCTATTGATGATTCTATTGAAATTATTGAAGATAATATTGGTAAGTATAGTCACCATTGTCTTACGGAACAAATTGTGTGCACTAATCAATATTGTAATAAAATTCAAAATGAAAATAACTGTGGTGATGATTTGCACACTTACCACATATGATGTCACACTCCAGAAAACATCATTAAGACCTCTATGAAACTAAAAAGGTCTAGTTATTGTATTATTGGACGTACATCAGAATTCTTAATTATTTTTTGGCTTTACTTGAGACCCTTTTTTTGATTGAGACAATAAATATTTCAAAAAGAAGTCTTCGGTTTTTGTTTTCTACCCAATAGATGGAAAATTATATTAACCAAAAAAAAAAGTCATGATATTTTCATTGTAGATAAAATGCCCAAACCCCGCCTTATATATGCCTCTGAGAATACTTCTTTTTTAGAATATAAATTTGATGTTGGTGTAAAAAGTATGTAAATATTTTCTCTATATTTTTGCATATAGTTTTAATTTCTCTTCTAGAAAATTGGAGCTGCTAAGCAAGTATTATTTATTATTAGTATTATAAATTAAAAAATTAAATAAAGAATCAGAGGTCTTTCATTAAAAGATTGGAAAGAAGAACTAAAGACTTCGAAGATGAAGTTTTTGAGGAAGAAAAGCGGAGTGTTGAGATATTAAATGAACAAAGGGTCAAAATAAATAGGCTTAAAATTGATCTCTTAGAACTAGATGACAAGAACAAATCGTTAATGTCAGAAAAGGATGAGTTGGTACAGGAACTCAGTAGAGCCAAACAGGAATTTACGGAGCTAATGTATATTAACCGCAATATGCTGGAGTCTGTCAAAGAAGGCAAAATATTAACTTCAACCTGCTTTGTACAACACCCAACGCCCGAAGGCAGTCCTATACAAGGTACTACCGAGAACTCTCCTATTCATGTTCCCTAGGTTCGATTTGCTCAGTAAAACAGGAATATATAAGCAACAATGGCAAAGTAAAAGTTAGACTATTTGGTGACCATAGTGGCAAAAATTGTGCTGGTTTTAACAATGAACAGTATACTATAGAAGGGATAATTAAACCAAGAGCAAATTTGAGGGAGCTTGGGAAGACTGCTGTATCGTCCATCAGAGACCTGACTCATTTGGATAGTGTAATTTTTGTCTTTGACTTAGACTATTTATCAGTACTTCCCAAATCAACTTTAAAATCCTTATTAAGTATTCGTAAAACAACCAATCTGATTTTCTGTATTCAGGGATCTTATAAAAAGAAACTTTACTACTCAGTATATAATTGTATGTCAAGTTGTTGTCAAAATAACATTGTATCAGTTAGAATCATAGATATGGATGTGTCAAATAATGGTCACTTTTTTAGAGGGAATGCTTACTCATTATGTAGAATGACTAGATACATTGTTAACAGTAATTATTCTCCAAATAAAATTGTTTTAAGGTCTGTACCAACATGTAGCATAGACACCTTTAATAATCTAAGTACAACACAAAACTCAAATAGCTTCAATGATATGTCTTTTTTAGAACCACTCTCGGAAATGTAACTGATGGGAATAATAATGTTAATGATAATAATAATCATAATGCAACAAGTTCATTAATTTTGCTAATTATTCAGTCCATAAGACATAAGATAGATGAACTCTTCCTGTTTTTGAAAAGTCAAAACATGCCAGACATTGTACTTGTTCAAATGTTCAAGATTTTTTGATAAGGTTGGAGGCACTCTTGGTTCAACTTCTACTTTGTAAATTAATAGTAGCAGGAGATTTCAATATCAATTTTGCAGACTGTGATTCAGCAAATGTTCAGCAACTTAAAGATTTGCTGGCTTCTTTTAATTTAGAAAAGCTTGTTGATAAACCAACTTGTTTAACAAATCATTCATCAAGCATTACAAATATAATCTATATTTGTACTAATTTTAACAATGACACAGAGAGAAATCTTAACATTGATGTAATTCCTGCAGGTCTTTCGGATCATGAGGCCATCTTTCAATTTAATTTTAGGACAAATAATACAGGACATAGATACGGTGGAATATATAGTACTAAAAATTTCACAAACTTTAAACATTTGGCACAACAGTTTGATTGGCAGAGTATTTTGGGATCTAATGATCCTCTGGAAAAATTTCATGAAATTCTCGTAAAACTGTTTAATAGAAGTTTTCCTGTACAAAAAATTAGAACAAAAAATAAAAAAGTTTACAAACAATTCGAAAATTTACTTATAATGAATATTTTATACACTATTTTAATAGATATAGAAATATTTATTGGCGGGTTATCAAATTGGCCAAAGAATTAAAAGGATCGAATTAACAATGCAAGAAATAAAACTGGAATATTGTAAATGATCTTCGGGGAAAAAATAATGTTGTATGTGATAAAACATCATTAGATCCTAGTATTTTAAATAACTTTTATTGTTCTGTGGTCAATAGGCTTAAAACAAATCTGATACAAAAAACGGATCCTATGAGCTATTTAAATGGCAATAGTTTTGTTCATCAAACTTTTTTTCTTACAAATGTTGATGGTTATGAATTAGGGAGTGTATTTAGGCAAATAAAAAATAAGAACTCCTTTGGATTTGATGATATATCTGTCAGAATTTTTGAGAACCTACCCTATGAGTCACTAAACGTGCTAGCGGAAGCAATTAACCATTCCTTTTGTGAGGGAAATTTTCCTTCTTTTTTGAAGACCGCATAGGTTGTACCTATATTCAAGGGGGGGTCCTGAGAATCCTTCAAATTTTCGCCCTATTTCCTTACTTACAACACTCAGTAAAGTTGTTGAAAGGACAAATATAAAATTTTGACAAAGTGTAAGTTTTGTTTTTGCGACTTTTGTAAAGCTTTTGATTGTGTCAATCATACATTACTATTTAAAAAATTGGAGCACTGTGGTTTTAGGGAACTTCATTACAATGGTTTCAGTCATACCTATCAGAAAGAAGACAGTTTGTTAGGACTCCAAAAGGAAGATCAAATATGCAGCATATCAGTGATGGTGTTCCACAAGGCTCTGTACTGGGCCCAATCCTATTTTTGTTGTACCTTAATGATCTTGCTTTTTTGTATATTCGGGGGACTTGTACTATTTTTGCAGATGATACAACTCTTCTCTGGAGGGGAACTGATCACAACACTAATGAATATCATTTGTGAGGATTTGGAGAGGGTGAAAGAATGATGTGCTTCTAGTTACTTAAGTTTTAACTGTGATAAATCATCCATTCTTACTTTTAAGTTTACATTGAATAACATAGACCTAAATAGTATCCAAATAAAAAACCAATGTGTTAAAAATTTTGAGTATTCATATTGATAATGAATTAGGTTCATCTGCGGCTAAGATGGCATATAATTCTTTAATTGAATGCCAGATAAGATATGGGATCGCTTTTTGGGGATATTGTAACCACCAATTGCTAGATTCCATCTTTGTTCTCCAAAAAAGGTCACTGCGCTACATATGTAAAGCTAAGTTTAGGGAACACTGTAAACCTCTTTTTATACAGGAAGAAATTTTGACCGTCATTTCTCTTTTTATCTGGGAGACTTGTTGCTTGATGCACAAAAAAATTAGGAATTTTTCTAGACATAACGCTTATACTACCCGTAACAGTAGCAGCGTTCCTCTCCCAATACCCAAATTTGCTTTATCTGAAAACACATTGATTTATGAAAGTGTTAAGATCTAGAATTACTTATCTATAAACCTAAAATTAATTACTGTTGAAAAGGCCTTTAGACGGACTCTCAAAAATATTCTTAAGTTAAAGCCATACTACAACCTGCAGGAATTTTATTATAACCCTGTATGATAGTAGGTAAAATATTTTAAATATTTCTGACTCAACATTTGTTTTCTTTTTTTAATCTTTATATTATTGACTCATTTGTTATACACATGTATAGTTTTAATTTTAATTATTGATTGTTGTCTATAGTTTTGTTATTATTATATATGTTTTATCTGTATACTTTTTGAGCCTTTCACTTTTTTTAACATAATGTAAGTTATTCCATAAGGTATTATAGAACATTTCTATTTTTAAGGTTGCTTTGTCATGAGACATGTTTTTCTGATGACGGTAAACTTATTTTGTTATTCATACATGGCAGCTTTTAAATGTCCCCCTTGTATTTTTTGGATTTGTTAAGATAAAGATTTTTGATACTTCAATAACAGACTACTCATTTTTATTTATTTTTGTCATTGGACATTTTAAAATGGTGGCTGGGTCATCCCCAAAATATGAGGCATTAAATTTACCCTTCTAAAAAATTTAGTGGTCTATAACTACTTCTCTAGTTATGAGGTTTTATAATAAAGGAGAAAATTTGAATCTTACTTGAATTAATTATACTTTAAAAACAAACTACTAAACATACTTTTGTTAGTAACACACTAAAAAGTACAAAATATTGTAATTTACTTAAAATACTTTGTTAATGATATATGCATTCAAAAATTGACAATTCAGTGACTATGCCAAAAAACATGGGCTGCATGGGATGCTTTTTGATTAGGTTTCTTTGAGAAGCATGTACTTTTAATTAGTATTGAAAAAACGCTCCACGCTTTTTGATCATTGGATTGTCAAAGGTGAAATGCATATATTGTAACAAAATATTTTAAGGAAATTACATAATTTTGTAGTTTTTAGTGGGTTACTGACAAAAGCGTGTTTACTAGTATCAACTCGATGGTACCAAATTTATCGTATTTTCATTAAAACATGCATATCGATACGAAAATTGCAAGTTTGTTAAAATTGAAAGGTACCATTTGGTACCATCGAGCTCTACAGTACAAATTATTCTATTTTCATTCAAATTACATACCCTTCCGAAATTTCAAATTGATATGACAGAAATGGGTTAATAGCGACCTGTACCATTTCTTACCAGCAAGTACCAAATTATTGTATTGTCATCCAAATTAGAAGTAAGTGGGATAATATTGACTGGTAACATTTAATACGAATCTGATCAGCTTATACCAAATTATTGTTTTGTCATCTGAATTACAAAATTTCAAATTGATATGATATTTAAAAGCAGGTTGAAATCAACTTCTTAGATTTGTTTACATACATACTTGGTTACATACAATGAAGCTAATAAAAGCACCTTGTGAATTTTAAAATAACCCCCGCTTAATTTTTGTATAACATACATACTTAATTAAGAATCCTGCAGAATGGGGGTTCAGCTCAAAAGATAAAGAAAAAACTAGAGTCTTAAAAGTGAGACGAAGTAAAATAATAAAGCAATACTGTCATTTTATTATAAAATATCTTTACTTGATTATTCACCTATTTATATCTACTCCATTTTTCAGAAATTGTTACTTCGGATACTACCTCTACAGCAACCTCATCCACCGATACACCAAAGGAACCTGAAAAGAAGAAGGAGGTTGTGGATCTCACACTCTCAGATTCTGACGATGACGAACCATTAGCGAAACGGAGGCCACCTCCAAAGCCCGATTCCACCATCAAATTTAATGGTGAGTGTTTGAATGTGAATGCTGCGCCTTTTGTTTCAAGTGTGACGCAGAAAACTAATCGCCCAATAAATCTAGTACCCAAAATGGTTAAAGTTCCCAAAAAAAATTCCAAAACTGCCATCTCTAAGAACTAAAATTTAAACTAGGCATAAGAATAAGCTATGAGGGCGGATAATTCGTTTTTATAATTTAACGAGTATGTAGTTTTTTTTGGCTACCAGATTTTGAAACCAAAGAGACAATCAAAACATTAAATTTGAAAAAATATAGTAGCTTTGTTGTTTTTTTTTATCTAAATTTATCTCTTAGTTGTCAAGATAATTGGGTTTAATTATTCCTTTATATTAACTCTGTTTTGAACCACATTAAAGTTAGAGGTTAGTTGTCTCTAGAAGGCATGAAATAAGCCTACATCATTTCTTTGTTTTAGGTCATTTTTTATAATGTGCTTTGGTAATAAAATTAGTTTTGACAAACTAAATATATTATTATTTTATGGGGCATACTTTCTCTCGTGGTATACTTTTCCACATCTTAATTACATAAGCAAATTAAAAATTAGACATTTGCAATTACTAATATGTTATTTTAAAATATTAGAAAAAAAAGAAAAACTATTAATATTGGCGCTTTTTTACATATCTAATGTTATATTTAAACAACTATTTACAATAGCTAAAACATGCATAGAGTGTCTCTAACTGTTGAGCCCCACTAAAATGTGAGGCTAATTGCTTTTCAAATTTCGGTAGCCTAGAAAAACTATGTAAGTTAAATTTAAAAAATATATACGGGATGACAATGAATATATTATACACACTGCCATTTTAATGAATGGTTTTTAAATTGGAATGTCTAGTAAGTGACAAGAATACATAATTTCGTTATTTAAGTGGATCCAATATACTTTTATACTTCAAATCTTTTGCGTATTCTTATTTTACATAATTTTTTTTTAACTTTGTATTACTAGTAACATTTTAATTCAAAATATTGGCCCTACTGAAAATTTGTACCACATATAACTAACTAAATAGATAAACAGCTCTACATTTGATCAAGATAAGAATTTTGTTATGTTATAATTGTCTTGCCAACTTTTACTTTTTAGTTATTTATGTCCAAATGAAAAATACCAATTATTTTTGTTTATAGCTTGGAATTACAACTAATTTTTAAAAACAGCCCTATGCTTTTTTATTTTTTAATTTAATTCTGTGTTAAGAGGTGTCTAAGAGCTGTGTTTAAAGTGAAGTCGCTTGAAACCTGGAGCCCTGTATGTATTGTATGTTTTTGAGTCAATACAATTTGTTTTAGAAAATATGCATTTATTTAAAGCTAGCAGCAAAACATACATATAACAGAAGGACAAAAACCGATCTTTTGTGTAGACACAATAAAATATACATTTATTTAAAAACTTGGACCGAATATTGAACAGAACTACTGACCGACGTTACTTGAATCCATTTTAAATAAGTAAACGACGGCACTTGTTTAAAATTTCCATTTAATTTATTTTACAAAAATGAAACACATGAAAATTGTTTCTCCAACACTGTGGCTTCATCTAGATTTAATCTAATATTTGATGAAGCCAGAATGTTGGCCAAACAATTGTCATGCTTCATTTCTTGTAAAATAAATTAAGTGAAAATTTTAAACAGGTATTTTTATTTACTTAGTTAATTTGGATGAAGCACTAAATAAACTAAGATGCCTCGTAAAATGTGTTTGATTTTTTTTTTACAAAAGAGTGTTTTGAATGCATTGCAAATGTTTAACATAGATGTGTGGGGTATTTTATACCTTTCTACAATGTTGATGTCCTTTAATTATGAACTGAAAGAAATAAACTATTCTATTTTAATATTCCTTTCCAATGATAATATCACACCATTATTTCTATTAAATTTATAGCTGGTAATTTTTTTTAGAATAAGTAACTGTCTTTGGTTTGGATATCATTTTGACAATCGTCTTGTGATCAATCTTATAAATCCCCTGGCAATAATTTCTAAAATATAATTATCATCATCGATGAAAATCTCATCTATGTCCATACTTTAAACTTTAAAAATAGTTCTCATTAATTTCGAATGATGCTTTGTTTTATCAAATTGAGTAGGTTCTAAAAATGACACAGTTAAGGGGGAAGTGCACGCAGTATTATGGGTCATTTGCAAGCCTTCCGCAGCTGCAATATTATGTTAAAACTATAACAGATATGTATTAGCTTTAATGTGATTTTAATAGGGAAATATGTACAGATGGGCGCTAAATGCGAATTTTTATAAAAAAATCAAAACTAGAATTATAAAATAGATTTGTCCATTTTCGACCATTTTTTGACCAATTTTTGACGCAAATGCCGTCGCATATAATTTTTTTTCCACAAAATGACTCTCTACCGCCTTGCATTGATCTTTTGTTTACGTAACTGCAAAATTTGAAATGGAATCGTACTCATGTCTGTATTTCTGCAGCGCGTGAACCCTTTTGAACCTATTTTTAAATAAAATATAATTTAAATTACCTATACATAACACATTTTTTTTGTTTCATCTTACTTTGAACTTGATTAGACCTTGGTCGCTGATTTTTCACTTTTTGCGTGCAGTTCTCCCTTAATACAAATTTCTTCATTATCACTAGCATATTTAAGTAAAATGTCACTCGTGACAAATTTTTAAAAAGCAGACATTCGTAACATAATATACAAATAGTTCATAGATATTCATTTGAAGTATATAAGCTAACAGTGGAACTGGAAAATGTATTGGATCCATTTAAATTCAAAAATGTGTGTTCTTAAATCTCATTTAACATGCCCCAGTCTATTTTCTCTGAATACTCAAATGATTAAAAGAAAATTTTATTTTGTAAGGAATACAATTTATCCAAAAAAAGCAAATAGATAGTTATTACTTTTAACAATTTTAGGTGGCTTTTATTTTAACAAATAGACCACAATTATTTCACAAGGGTCAATTGCCATTTAGGTACTAGTGTTATAATAGTGACTTGTGATATATGCATGTTAATATAAATGTGAGGCTTAGGTCCAGTTATGCCACTTTATCTTTTACCGTATGTCCTTCCTTGTTCATAAGTCTCAAGTAACAAGGAACAGGTTACAAATGTTTATTTAAATAACAAAAAAATGTGTATTGCAAAATATGTTGTGTGTTATGTTAGTAGATGAATGATCAATGGGTAAAGATTTAGCTGGTCAACTGAAACTAAACTTAAATTTAATTAGTTTTAATTTAATTTTCCACGGTGATATTTTTTTAGTGAAATTCATGAAATTTGAAATATTGTTTTAAAAAAATCTGGAAGTATTTAATAAAGCTAGGACAATATATTTTTAATTTATGCTTGCTGCAATAAATAACGTCTTTATCCAGAACCTTGTTAAATTTGGTTGTTTTCCACCAATGATGACTGAACTATTTAAATTGATCAGCTGTTTTGATTTTTGCTTTTTTGTAAAGAAAGATATATTATTTAAAAGTGTCCATTAATATGGTGTAGAAAATTGCTTTTCAATAATGCTAACAAAAAAGCATATTTGATGAAAATGTTTGTACAAAATTTTACAAAAATAGGTAAGGCAAGTTGTCCTTTAAACATTTCTATTAATATGGTGTTGAAAATTGTTTCTCAGTAATAGTCCAGTTACCACATAGTTTTGAAGGCTGTCACTGGAATAATATAATTGTGGTCTTTGTTACTAGTACTAATAGTACCTCTCAAGGAGCTGTTTAGGAATGTGCAAAGTGCAGCGCACATAAGCTATCCGTTTAATAAGATAAAAATGGTTAAAAAAACAGCTAATATCTTTCAAATTGTCGCAGATAGAGCAAAATTGTTTAGGGCATGTAGGGCAGATTATTACCTATAAAAATGTTTATATAAAAATAGAACCAACTAAAAAAAACTAATAAGTAAAAAAATAATATTTTATGTCACATTGACAATTTGACTGTATGAAGTCAGCATTAAACTAATTCTTAATTATTTAATTACAAGTAGACATTTATATAATGATTGTCTACATATATACTCAAAATATGCTTTATTGTCCTAAGAAAAGATACATTCTCATTGACAAAGCTTAAATCTATCTAGTATCATTTTGAGTATACACAGTTTATAGATATTGTTAGTTCTATTCTAGTTGGATAATAAAATCAAAGAAAAACACTAATATTAAAATCAAAAATTAAAAATGCTAAGATAGTCACGTTAAGACAAGAAGAAAAATATAGCTACATAAATCTCCTACTAAAATTTCCTTTTCAATAGGACATATAATTTGCATTGATTAGCTTTAATACAAAAAGGTAAAAAGTCAAGACGTATAAAATAAACTAAGACCAAAACATAATTTATTTTAAAAAAGTTCAAACATAGAAAAAAAATCAATACAGTCAAGCAATGAAAATACAATATAATGTAAAATAAGTTCAATAATTAAAACATGACACGGGTACTAACCCCATAATTAAATAACCTAATTAAAGCTCTCTTGGAAAAATTCACTTATGTCATAGAATGGTCTCACCAGTAAAATTTTCAGTTTCTTTCTAAAATGAGTAAATTTTTTTGCTGTTGTAAATCACCGAGCCCTGACATTGACTGGAACTTGGAATTGGCAAAATAATACTGTAATTCCCACGCATATTGTGGGTTGAAAGGCCATTTATAATGTTTTTAAATTTTCTTTGCATTAGACAAGCTGACTCCAATATAAAAAGACACGTTAAAGTTAGTGGTCTGCATGGATCTTGTATTTTTGCCTTACACAAATACTTTACAGCTCTCTTTTGCAAAATGAATATATTATTAAAGCGCTGTTTTGAACAAACACCCCAAAAGCAAATTCCATATCTTAAATGGGCTTCAATTAATGCAAAGTAAGCATTTTGTGTAGTGTTCTCGTCAGTTTCATTGCTAATCGCTCTTAATGTGTAGCAGCCACAAGATAATTTTAAAGTAAGTTGATTTATGTGGCCTTCAAATTTTAATTTATTGTCAATAAGAATACCTAAAAATTTATTCTCATTTGAATTTTTGAAAATAGAATTTTCGAGCGTCACGTTAGCCAAATCACATTTAAAAGACATAATACAGGTTTTGCCAACATTTAGTGTAAGTCGATTTTCAGCACACCAGTTCCTAATTAAAACTATGCCTTTTTGAACCCATTCAGATAATTGCTAGTGGTTTTTGTTACTCCATAAAATCGTGGCATCGTCAGCAAATAAAGTATACCACAGCAAGTAAACATGGTCTTTACTAGTCTGACACCGACTTCATACAATTATAATATTTTTTACTTTTAAGTCGGTTCTATTTTTATATTAACATGCATACTTTTTCCTGATGATTTGTTGAATGCAATATAATATATTATCTCCGGCGCTCGTGTAAACATGTAAAAACTTGATTAAAACGGCGCCATTCCCCCATTTTTAACATGTTTTTAAAATGCTTGCTCTGAAAATTTGATCCGAATTGGTCAAACCATCGAGTAATCCATGTACATACATAAAAAATTGTTCATGTTTTTTTCTGCAATGCATATAATTTTTGCGAAAATTGAGTTTGAGAAAACATAATTTATTGAGGTTATGTTATGGATGTCTTCTTCCAAACGCGCGCATGTTCAATTATAAATAAAAAATAATTGTTACTCGAGTTATTGCGAAATTTTTTTGCGCGATTGCTAATAATTTCGAGAATATTTAATGACTGAAAATTAATATATACCGATAAAAATCATGATAACTCTTTTGTAGATGATGATCTGCCCTACATTTTCTAGTAAATTGTTCTATCTGTAGTATTATGGCTGCAATATTATGGAAGATATTCGATATTTTCTTTTTCGTCAATTTTTTTGTGAATGGTCTACGTGTGAGCACTGTTCACGTTCTTAAACAGCCCCTCAAGAGGTACCATAAAAAAATCGTGCACTTTGCGTGTCCTGAACCTTCTGATTACTGGACTATAAATTAGGAAACTGCTAACAAAAAGCATATTTGATAAAAATTTGTTTACAAAAATGTACAAAAACTGGAAGATCTTTAAATTAAATTTCTGTTTAATTAGTTGTTTCTGAACTATGTATTTTTCCTGTCTTTACTAAAAATAGGTATTTGTCCAAAACAGAATGGGACAGACGACATGCCAAAATAAATACATTAAAAAAATTCAGATTTTTTAGTTTAAGAATTACAATCGCACGGAATAAGGATACCCAAATATTTGCTTTATTCAGATGTTTGCATACTTATATGGAATTTTACTAAACATAGAAAATAGTATCTATCTTTGCTTAATAACTCTTACTTTATAAGCAGTATTATTAAAAGTATTAAGGATAAAGTAGGTATTTTAAAATAGTGTCTTTATTTAATATGCACATGTTCAAATTCTAGTGAAAAAGAAATTAGCTATCAAAAACATAATAAAAATATTCCTTAACTTAAAACAATAATAAAGAGTATATAGAAGTTCTCGACCAGCTGTCATCTCCATGGATTTCTAGAGATTAAACAAAACATCAATATATTAATTATTATTTTTGAATTTTTTTTGCTTTAATTACTTTATATTGGATAAAAATACAATGAATAAAACAGTGAATTTCATTTGAATTAGTATTTGACAAAACATTTTAAAATCTAGTGTTTTCACAGATTTCTTTAAATAGCGAATTAGGCAAAAGGATAAAGGCGTAAAAAAGTATAAGAGCCAAACATGATACATAGCATATTAAAACCTGGTATAATACGAAATTTAAAAATGTTTTGATCTTTAATAGCTCATCTCATAAAATAACTGATGTGTTAATCCCAAAGATTTGGTACACAAATTTTTTACACCCAAAATATACCCCTTAAAAAAATGTGTGAGCTTTTGTTTCTTGATACGCCTATATACAGTATGTTGTAAGAAATTAATTATCTATAGTGGACAGAGTTGTTTATACTTGTAATTTAGATTAACTTTATATGTTCTTGTGGTTTAAGCCCAAAATAATTAGTATGTAAAACACTGGTTTAGACCATTTGTTTTGTAAGTCTTTCGATGTTTTTATTTTGTTATTTATTTTTTGACTATTGTTAACTCGAATTTTTCAAATTATATTTTTTTATTTTCGAGAGATTTGTTTTTTATTTCTCAAATATCTTTGAACAGATATACCAGGTTCCTCCCACAAAAAAAAATCGATTTTCAGGAATGTAATTATCGCAAAATTAAAGTTTGTGTTTGAACATATCTGAAACCATAGAAGTAATACAGGTTATTTTAACTCAATAGAACAAAATAAATTTTGATTTCTCTTTTCCTTCTCCACCAATTAGTCTTTTGACCTGCTAATCAACAGTTCTAATTCTCATAGCAGGTATTAAATAGTAATTTTTTTGTGTAGCTTAAAATATTAAGAGGGGTGGTTATAAATCATAAAGTACTTTTATAAACCGAGTGATATGGGGTGTTATATTTTATAGAAAAAAGTCGTTTCAATTGCCCATGGAGATTTTTTAATGATATTGGATACAACTAAGTATTCTCTAAATAACGTAATTTCAATTAATTATATTACGTAAAAAGATGATACATAAGTTTTTTGTTTTATAAAGTAAAAACGAGTAAAAAAAGAGTTCTCTTGAAAGTGATGAAATACACGTCACTGATAAGTTTTGTGAAGATTGATTAAAATATTATTGTTAACTGATTCTGCAAGAAAAAGAATTTTTAGCAGTATATTATAATTAAAATAGGTTTTGCAATTATTTTTTTACTGTGCCTCTAAAACTACTAACTTATCCAAAAATATATAAGAATAAACTTTTGTTGTAAGTGATTAAAAGATCAAACTGGCAAAAAGTATTTTCTGGTCCAATAACATAATTGTGATTACATCCTCAAAGTCATTGAACAGAGTAAACAGTCACCAGCGGAAGGTGAGCTAGTATGTTGGTAGATCATAGACATCAGAGTG
Organism: Kuschelorhynchus macadamiae; assembly: GCA_030620095.1. NCBI lineage: Eukaryota > Metazoa > Arthropoda > Insecta > Coleoptera > Curculionidae > Kuschelorhynchus > Kuschelorhynchus macadamiae. The sequence goes on from JAUTXW010003642.1 coordinate 69,515, forward strand.
GGTAGTTTTGAGTATGAATGCATAAATGTAACATCATGAGAGGCATTGAGTCCCATTTCCTACTTTATGCTGACAACCTGAATTTGTTTTAAGTGGTTGAAAGTAGGAATGACCTTGAAATTCTACATCATAGTTTGATAAGAGTTTTTGGAACAAAGAAAATATAACACTTAATATGTTAGACCAATGCCGTCGAAATAAGGAGAGAATTTCTATTTGATATAATGGACATAAGGTGAATTGCTGAAAATTATGAAAAACAAGCAGAAAACTTAAAAAAAAAGTAAAATTATATGGAAATGTTCAAATTGTCTAAAAAATAATGTTTCAAAAAACTATGAAACATTGATCTAGGAAAAATCTACTTAAGGAGGAAAATTAATTTTTAAGGAAATAAGTTTTTTTTAAAAACCGACAACATCGCCGTATTTTTGTCAGTCGCAAAGCTCACGATTTTACAATTAATAATAGAGTAAATCGAACAAAACAGTCTTGCTTTGAGCCAGAGCATTGTTTTGAGCGATTTTTATTAGTTTTTGGGTTATTTTCGATAATTTCAGTGTCAGTTCTTGGGCATGGTGTGTAAATGCGTAATAAGTAATAAGTACAGTTAATTACTTTAAGGGGTTAATATGATTTGTAATTGTTATTTTTATAATGTTAAAATTTAACTTAGCTTTCATATTCCATGAAATAAAAGGAAAGTTTCTTTGTGGGTAAAGTGGTGTATCGATTTTTTAAACATTTTATTAGGAGATCAATTTTATTTGGCCACATGCCCACAATATTAACAGTTGTTCTCTATATTTTTATGTAATGCAGAAGTCAATCGGATAATTTGTTTTTTAGTCGAGTATCTGGATGGTCAAACCACAGGAAAATTTAGCAAGCAGACTACTTTTTTTTATTGTTCTTTGGGATCTCTTTTGAAATAGCAAAAGTTTACATTGCTAAACCCACCACAACTTCAAAAATGATCTCAAACAGTTTTTTTACTATCTGCCAAAATATTGTAGATGAAGCAGTTAGGTAAATGTAAAAATGAAGGTGAGGTAATCTGATGATACCCCTGATTTTTGTCCCTAAATATGACAGTTTCTGAAATAAATCGATCGGAAACTAGTTAGTTTCCTGTCATCACTTGAGATCTCCGGCCAAGATTCTAGTCTAGCTTTCTTATAGGATGTGGAACAATAAATAATACAACATTGAAAAACTCGTTTTTTATATGGTAAATAATTATTACCTTTGATCATCTTACTTTTAGTAGGATTGTTCAAAAATCTCATGACCAATCGCAAATAAAAACCTCAGAAATTATGATATGGGTGCACATTTTTGCGTTTTTTCTTAAAAGTATTCCTGTTTATGAGAATTTTATCCTCACGACTGTCAAAATTGAACTTTCTTTAAATTTCTTTTTTTTTTTTTTTTTTTTTTAGTTTTTATTTTTTTCCACTGTTTTATATACAGTTTGGGTCATAATGTTCAGTAACGTATGGGAAACTTTTGTTGGTGCATGAAAAAAAAATAGGTACAAGTGTTTAACTATTAGTCAAATATACAGGGTGGTAAAAAACAATTCCAATATTACTAGGTAAAAAAGTAGTGTTAGATGACAAATTATCGAAAAAATATTATTTGGAAATAGTGATTAATTTAATTTAAAGGCCATTTAGACATATAAGAAATATCATATTTTCCTCCATAGAGCACCTATGAAGCCATATAATGAAGGTTTTTTTACTAAAACAGTTCTAATAAGTGAATGTTCGTTTAGCTTTAAAATAATTTTACATGTTTTATTAGAATAATTCCTAGAGAATTAAATAAGGATTTTTGTTTCGCACACGGAACACTACTATTGGAATGCCCTGTATTTTAAACCTTTGAGATGTTTTCAGTAACTTTATTCTGATAGAGTGTTCCAGAACAAACACTATTGATAGTTTTTATAAAATTTAATATAAAATATTTAAAATTATTTTAAAGCTATACCATTAATATTGGCTTATTAAAACTATTTTAACAGCGAAACTTTCACTATATTACTTTATAAGTGACCTATTGCGAAAAAATATGGTATTTCTTATTTGTGGGAATTTCCATTTCAAATTTTGTAAACGGTCTTTAAATTAAGTTTTAAGCACTTTTTCCAAATATGGTTTTTCGTTTTGTCATCAGACTCCACTTTTTTATCTTTTTTACAATACTTTTTGAACATGCGGAGTTTCTGGCAATGTAAACTTTTAATTTAAAATAAATTGGTCTGCTTCCTAATTTTCCTGAAGTATGGTCGAAAAAATAACTCTCCTTCTTGGACATTTTAAGCTATGAGGCGAACAGACCGACGTAAATGGAAATTTTTCGAGGTTTAAGGTCTAAAAGAAAAGTGAATATTTTTAGTTTACCAAAAACAACAATCAAGTGAAGCATTGATAATAAAATAAATTGTAATAAAAATTTAATAGTTTTTTCATCGTGACATGTAGTTTAAAAAAAATCAGACTTTTTACCTTGATATTAAATTATAAAGATGATTCATTATTACGATTCTAAAAGCATCATATGCTTCAAATTTCAGATAACAGCAATATCTCATCCTCGAGTAGTACCCAACAAAGAACTACGACTACACCAGGTCCGTCATCCGTTTCCAGTTCAGGATACCCGGTTAGTCCCGCCATTATCAACTTGGACAGTCCCTCACCACCGAGGTCGCCCCCGCCTCAAACCCAACCGCCATCTTGTATGATGGCTTCACCTGTACAACATAACAACGGCAACAATGGTACGCAACAAAACCAACAAGGGTTTCCCATGACACCCTCTGCCAGTATGCCCTTTATTGATATGGAAAATGAGGCGACTAGTGCGACCTCTATAAACTACACCCAAAGCTTTTAGTTTTTAAACGTGCGTTTCCTGTGACGATTTACAAAAGTCATACTTGAAAAAGACATTGGTCAAATTGTCTGGTTATGTTGATCTTTGGCCTACCCAAGGTATTAAAAGTAAATGGAGAAGTTCGACTATAATATTTTACATTTTCCTTCTCATTGAAAGTTGCAAGAAGCAGTTATTCAGCATTTATTTAAGATTACCTATTTTAAGTCATAACGAGGTTTTATTAAAGTTTTGTTATCAGGGCATCCTCTAAACTTTACCTAACCTTGCATATTTTGAGGAAGGTCCATGTATTTCAAAGTATTTTACCTTACATTGTATATTACATGAACTTACATCGTCAAATCGATTGAAAATTATATGGAGACTTAAAAACAAAATGAAAAACTATATTTTTACGTTACAAACACGTAAAAAAGGAACGAGAAAATCTACTATTTGAACAAGATGGGTGGAAATAATATTTATTCTCTGCTTTTTGTAGATATAGATATTTTGCATATATGTTTTAAAGATTACAAACTACCCATCTAACTTTTCTTTTTCAAGATACGACAGGGCCGTTTTGTCTTTAATTTTTTTTTGTTCAATTTTAAAATCATATGGAATAAATTAAAAAAACAAACATTCATTAATAAATCACTTGTATTCAGAAAAAAGATCATCACAAATTTCTTAAATTTTGAATGCAAAAGCTCAATGCAATGTAAAAAATACAAATTATTAAAAAAAAGATGATGCTGTTGCAACATGGCATTTTGGTTTATTTTGATGAATTTGATATTTTAGACTTGAGAATCGCTTTTCATCTTCAAAATATGGCTAGTACTAGGTCAACAAAAGAAAATGTGTTAATTTATGTTTTGAGTATTTTTTACAGAAAAATTACATAGGTATTTACACTTTGAAATGAAAACTGGATATTTTATTTACTTGTAAAAAGTCCTCAAAGAACGCTAAAACTTTGAAAAAACCCAATCTGAAGGGGGATAAAATTTAAAAAAATTGTATAGTTATTTATGTTTAAAAATGTTCAATTGCCGATAAGCGCCCAAACGAATCTCATAAAAGTGTAACAGCCATTGAATCATCATCGTTACAATGACCCATAGTTTGGAAACGTAATATTAGTGACTGTTTTCTTTTTTTTATTTAAATATAATATTTTATTAAGTTTTAAAAAAAATCAGATATAACCTTTCAAGGACAAAGTACCTTTAAATAGTTTTACTTATTACACAATTTATTTTTGTCTAAAAGTGCTATTATTATGTTCACATTTCTTGCTTTTAAATGTGCTCTTTTGAATATAATACATGCTCTGACACTAAATCCTTTATCCAGATTGTACACATGAAGCTGGGAATATAGATATGTTTGGTGTATTCTTCTAGAGGGTACAGATCATCTCCCTTAATGTGTAAAAAGCATTAATTACAATCAATATATATATTTTTTTTAGTTTGTTGCTTCTTAGGTGGTAAAAATAATGGAGGGCTAAAACAACAAATCAAGGAAATAGGTCATTAGAAAAAAAATTAAAAGTTAGTTAATAGATTCTACTTTTTACATAGTAAATTATATTAACTAAGCTCACTATGCAAAACGAAAGAGGATCACTTTTTAGTGCTGTACTCCCGCTCTAGATAAGATGAAGAGCTGCTATTGCTCACGTTGCTTGTTTCTACATCTTCGAAACCTACTTTTTCCTTTTCCTGCTAATTTTTAACAAGAGAACTGTCTCCTGCCCCAGATAATGTTAAGCTACATTCGGATTATCATTTCAAAAACCTAAGTGTCTATTTACGTTACCGTTCTTTTCTCATAAGGAAATATCGTAACTTATAATGATTTTCTATTTTAATTATCAATGGTGGTTTTATTTAGTTAAAAATACCAAATGTTATTTGTGTATTGCTGGCGGACAGCTGTAGCTTGATATTTCTATGATTAAGAGAGATGGTGCTTTTTTTCATTTGGTATGTACTGTTCCATCTGGTACTATCTTCTTGAATAAGTTTGTACGATGTTTCAGTATTCTGTTCCTTCCTGAATATTTTGTTGGCATCATTGCTACTTGTGACAAACTGCTAAACCATTACTTTTTGTCATTGATTGTTTAATTGGTTCTTTACCTATGTTGAAATGTAAAGTTAATTAAGCAAAACGTGTCAGATATCTTTCTTCTCTTTAATATTTCGCTTGTATCATGTTTTATTGATAGATTATTGATCACAATATGTTCAATTTTATTGTAAATGCCCACAATATGTGGAATTTTATTGTCAATTTTCCACTCATTAGAAACTGTATGTAAAGTAGAGATGGTATATTTTCTGTTGTATGATCAATTCTGGTTTCTAAGGGCTTGTTTGAAAGAATAGCAGATTTTAATAGTCCTTTGCAGTGAAATGACATTTTACTGTTAAATGTGGTTCAACATCCTATTTAACTTAAAATTTTCTTTAACATTTTATTTTTGTATTTGTTTCCCAGAAAAGAGAAACTAAATTAAAGAAAGCATTTCTATCTTTAAAATCCCAGGTTACTGAAATGTAAATTAATCAGATTTTACTAAATCAGAGCGCTCTAGATCATAAAAATAAGCTTTCTATGACAGAATTGCATGTGCCATATAGTTGTAATTAGAATACAGCATTGAATTCAAAGAAGAAAATAGGTACAGGGCATTTCATTAAAAAAACCAATCAGAATTCTACTGAATGTTGAAAAAATATTTTCGATAACTTGAGGAAGAAAAGATATGTGCAAAACTTCTTTGGTTTTTTGTCACCTTCTGGAGATGGCTATAAAATTTTGTCACAACACTAGCATAAGTAAAATAAAAAAAAATTATTTCAGCTTCACACAAATTACGTTGTAATTAGAATATTGCTTCGAATCCAAATAAGTAAATATAAATACAGTGTCCCATTAAAAATCAATAATAGCAGAAATTTGGAATCAAGCGAGTGTTCATTAATTACTGTAACTTAAGAAAAAAAAGTGTGAACCCACTATTTTGTGAACGATTTTATTATTCAAGAATATTTCTTTTTTGCCACCTTGTGCGGTTAGCCATAAGATTTTTCATTTTCCCAGTGTGGTACAATAACTTCTGGCAACCAGCATTGAAATTTAGCTTAGACATCTATTTAGACACTATGGGTCTTCATTTTGAAAAAAAGCAAAGATCCTGAAATAAATAAAATTTCGTGCCTGGCTATATTCATCTATATTTAAAACATCAGAATGGCGAGATAGATAGAAGTTCGTTTGTGTTTAACTTTTGGCGGAAATAAGCAAAAATTAGTGAGGTTGTTTTTTATTTATAATTATTTAAAAACGGTTCAGTTAAGAAAACATTTGCTTGAAACAATTCCAGTAACATATATCACACTATCTTGAAAAAATGTTAGTAAATAATTCAGGTTATTTTCATTTTTAGCAGTATAAAGGTGTATATTGTGACTTTCTAATAAACGCCAAAATGTGTTCAGCTTTTTTACTACGTGGGGACCCAACTTTATGTGTATTGACATTTCCACAAACAAAAATCTGCTAACATTGTCAAAACCTAAAAAACAAAAAACTAGAAGTATCTTCAAAAACTAAATTTTCTCTAATTAAAAAGTGGGAACGTCCTGACAAGGTCTCAGAAACTACAAAAATTGTAAGTAAAATATGTTTGTTACATGAAGAATAAAATTTATTATAAGCAAACAATTTTGAAACCTGAAATAAATTTTATTATTTTAAATATTCCAATTTCATTCGTCTGCAAGATGCGAATAATTAATTAGGTTTCACCTGTTATGTCGCTTTGTTTGAAGGACTATGTACATGTCTGCGAAGTCTATGCCCAGCCGTAGACTGTTAAAAATTGTCTGATTGTCAACTTGGAAATTAGATAACCAGATACCCATTTTTGGTGCATTCTGTTGGAAATTTTGTAATCGAATGTAAAATTTTTCTTTAAATGGCAGCATCTTTATATCCTGCAGTTGAATAATATTCAATTTAGACGAATTCATATCAGTCAGTAAGTTCCTGACTAGATCCCTGGGTTATCACATAAAGTTACAAAAATGACATTAAGTAGAACTACTAATTTTATTTATAGTAGTTTTTGACCTTACCATACGCCTGACAGAAAAGATGATTTTGACTAATATCAAAATTATTTTAAATTGGAATTCGTCTCTTTGCTCAGAAATTAAAATATTTCTGTAAAACACGAAGTAAATCATCTTTCGTTAAAAGGTACGAGCTTATAAAAAGTGCTTTTTAATATTATCAGTATTACAAAACAACCCGCTATTCTAAACTTTACCATATTTGATATAGTAATAGGTAAAATGCCTTTAAGTAATTTGATATAAATTTCATATATACTTATAGATTATATAATTAATCTTAAAATCCATTTGAGGAATAATCTAGCCCCCTGAATTCAGCAACTGCTTCGTCAGCATTGTTTTCATTTTCTTCACAAGTTAATGTATTATATGCAATATTTTATCAATTTTTTTTTAATTCTCCATATTTTATTTTCTTTGACCTCAATTTTAACTTGATTGGGTAGAATAAGGACCCGTATATTTGTTAAGAAATTACTTTGAGTCATTTTTTTCTGAAAATTTAAGTGTTGCAGTTCTCGACCTCCTGATCAAAAACTCTTTACCCAACTTAATCCTACAACTAGTTTTTGACATACCTAATGTAAAAAATTCAGTTTTGCGTTTTATGCTTTTTTCGGATTTTTTCAGTTGCTTAGAATATTTTTAATTAGAAGCTAAGGTATAAATTAGTAAGAATAAACACGTACTAAAATTTCAAGTTTTATTAAATGCGCTGTTATGCTAGAACAAATGGTCAGATTTTGTAGAATTTGTGGTATGTGTATCAAAATTAAATAGTAATTAGAATTAGAAGAGTTGTATCGAAAAATTTTTGTAAATAGCTGACATTCAGTGGCCATGAATTTTAATACACAAGTTTTCTAACATTTGAAATTCTTGATCTAATCTGTATATAACTGGGATATTTATTTTTATTATGGGTCAAATATTATCATTAAATACAGTTTTAATAATATAATTGAAAATAAAATTATACAGGGTTTTTCATAAAATTCTGGTAATAGGATATTAATACATAAGGGGTTTTATAAGTAATTGGCTTTTCATTGTTCTAATAACTTTAATCTTAATATCATAACAATATGGTACACTGAATATTAAATTCTTCATTTACAATACAGAAAAATTTTAAGAGTGGATTATTATACAAAACTTTGTGTTCCTCAAATTAAGAAGGTGGCCACATTACGAAGAAAAAAAAACCAGATGGAATTTGATTGATTAATTTATTCCAAAAATATGGTGTCCTTAAATGATCCCAGTTCAAAATGGCGGCTATTTGTAAATGTAAAATAACCTTAAAAAATGGATTTAACGGTCCTATATTTATATTGTATAGTACATTTTATGTAATAGCGTAAATTATTGTCCATACTTTTTAGGTTAAGATAAAGAAAGTGTTTTTTTACTTTTTTCAAGAAATAAAGTCAAGTGCCAAAATAATTAAACGCTTTATGATTTCGTGAGTCATAAAAAACTACAAAATATAGATATTTTTGGAAATAACTAATAAAGAATGTAGCAGAACCTTAGAAAATGGAGAGTAAACATTTCTGAAAACCTACAAAACTCAAGTATTTTATTCCTCATGCCATTTTTAACTCAATTGTTCTTATAAGCATAAGTTTAAGATTGCTTTTTTCTAGTTACAAGGGTTTAATAAAGGAAAAATTTTGAATTTTATTTAAAATTCTGTCATATTTACGATAATCGCCATTTTGAACTGGGTAATTATGATGCCTCCATATTTTAAGAATGAATTAAGATTGCAAATGTCTTTCAAAAGATGTTATATGGACCCTTTTTCCCATTGAAATTTTTAATCACGAAATACGTAAGGAGCATTTAGTGACTTATAAAAGTTTGTCAAATCCGGGTTTGTTTTATCTTGAATAGTTCAAAAAACAAAAGGACCCAATAAACGCTAAACACAATAAGTTGTAACACCGAACATTAACAAGACAAGGAGGACAGTTCCTCGGAACTTTTATCCGAGAATATACAGCTGTGCAGGTGCCCGCGCTTTTACGAGGTTGATGCAAACCGCTTACAATTAAAACGAATAAACGTTCACTTACCGGGGTGATTTAAAAATATCTAGCCATAATTGCTATTGTGACCTATTTTGCTTTATATGTATTAAAAGAAAAAAGGGGAAAACGTCAAGTTGTTTAATTGATTGATCTTAATATAATTATAAAAAGTAGTTTGTAAAAATTAATTTTTAAATTAGTTTAAGATTTTAATCCAAGATGGGGGAACAAAATGGCGGCTTAATAAAGTATTTAAAAATTCAGCCTAAATAACTAATTCTGGTATAGAAATAAACTAGTAAACATGTGATACTAATTCAAGATGGCGGTCCTTCTGTCGGTGTGTCACTTCGCGACGTAGCTTAAAAGCTACTCATCAGATTGACTTCCATTTTAGGCAAAAATTAAGGGTCATATGGAGATGCTCTGGTAATATTTTGGTAAAAATCTAATATGCCGGGACAAGATGGTGCGCTAGTAAAACGTTAAAAAACACTATTACTAAAACATTAATTATCCAAGTTCCTCAAATTTTGCACAAAAACCAAGTGTTAGGAATGAACTGATAACATTTTGGTATGAATAAAAGATAGCAAAACAAAATGGTGGCCTAATAAAATATTTAGAAAATCGGCCTGAAAAAAACTACTTATTAGATTAATTTCAACTGTTGTGCAAGCATTAATTGCGGTATGGAGATAAACTGGTGAAGTTGTGGCAGGAATTCAAGATGGAACAAAATGGCGGCCAATAATTTTTTTTTAATCGATTTAATTATTCAATTGACTTTAAATTTTGCAGAAAATTGAATGTGATATAGGGATAAACTGGCAGAATTCAACATGGAGGTATTTGTCACTGTAAAAAGTACTTATTGAATTTATTTTTAATTATGCCCAAAAATAAAGTGTGGCATAGGTAGAAAATAGTAGTAAAATATTGGTAAGAATCAAATATGATGGAAAAAAATGAAAAGAATTTGCCCCTTCAACTTCATTAAGATATTTTTGAGTAAATAATTTCTTGAATGGCTTACAAAATTGTATTGGAGTTGGATTTCTCGGATTTCCGCCACAATTTCTTATGAGGCCAAAAAAAAATACGAGGCAATCATGATTAAGGTTTCTTGTTAAAAGAAATGAATAATTTTTGCATCTTAAAGTTTCCCATACAGATATACAAGAGTTAATCGTAATTTTCTAGCCATTTACCAAACCCAAAACACTAAATAAATTGGTAAATGCTTATTTTCATTAAAAAAAAAAATAAAAACAGTCCCACGCCTCGCGCCGGCAATTGGTTTATACTAATGTTCGGTGGTATATTTCAATACTTCATTCTATGACGGACAACTGGTTTATGCATCTCGCCCGGCAGCGACTTCGAGGGATCGAAAAAGCATAGTATCCGATATTCGAGAGAGATAGGCATAACAAGGGGAGGAGCTTCAAGTGCTTCTTCTTGTCTTGTTAATGTTCGGTGGTTGTAAGTATAAGATTATAAGTAATAGAACAACATTTTTCGTAACAATCGATTCTTGTTTTACAGTTTTGCTATATTGTAAAATGGAGTATTAAATATTCAGTATATTATATTGATAATTTATACTATTGTGTAAAAAATCCAACTATTTATCATACTCCTTGTACATTAATATTCTATTATTAAAATTGTATCACTCTCCGAGGAGTTATTTTGAAAACCAGGTAAATCTGACGTAACACTCGTAATAGTAATCATATATTATGTCTAGAATTTTCTGAGACACCTTGTATTAATTTAATATGGAAATATTTGTTTGATAACTAAAATGTGTCAATTTTATTGGCTACTTAAATATCCCAGAAATAAATTGATTCGATCTAGATTTTCAGATAACCCAATACCTTATAAAAATTGAAATTTTATATTCACTAAAGTGGTTTAAATTTAGACCAGGTTTAACTTGACAGTTGTTGTAGGTTTAAGATTGACATTTTTAACAACTGAACAAATAAATCTTCTAAATGTCACAATTACAAAATAACAGTGACAAAAGCGAAGCATAACTGGCGAACTAAAAATTTAAATACCATGGCAACTAGACCTGGTCTAACTCTTAAGCTTGAACGTTTTGAGTGGTTAGTGTTTTAAGTGCAGTCGAATATGCGTTCTGTATGAGAATACGCTTGTAATGAAAAATATTTTAAGCAACTGACTTATTTGAAGACGTATTAAGTATTTAAAAAGAAAAAAGGTAAAATTTTGTATAAATTGTGAAACATGCAAACTTTAAGAACGTATGTGAAAAACTAACCGCAAGATTAAGTTGTGGCAATGTGAGCTTTTGGTCGGGTGGTCGAGAACAAGACATCAAATGTTAATCAGAAATTGACTGAAAGTCATTTTCCTTAAGAAATGGGTGAACTCCTTTCTTTAGAAGGAATTATTTTCATAAATCAAGAGCTTCATATTCCAAATAACACAAACTAATAGCTTGGTAAGTTGATTTATGGTCAGACTCGTAATATCTTGGTAGGAGAGGTGTCCTTTCATAGTTTATTTAATTTCGTATTCTTAAGTCCCAATAAAATTTCACTTCTAATTAGTGCTTAAGGCTAATCCTTTAATAATATAATTAACTATATTATGTTTGTCTTAAAATTTTTGTAAGTTATGTTACTAGTTAGAAGCATCCTTCTTAGTATGGAATTTTATTGATGGAACGGTCGATGTGGATTTCTACTACACGTATTTGTCAGTAAATATTTATTATATTTATTTTTTGTTAATATTGGAAACATTTCTATTTGACGTTTACTTTGCAGACTTGTTGCTTAGAAAAAAAAGTAGGCTAACATAGTTTATGTATTTACTGAGTAACATTTTCATTACAAATATGTTTCAATTTTTTTAGATAAATCTATTTTCTTCTGTTGACTTTTGACTATTTTTTGTAACTTGAAATAATATTTCAAGAAATTAAAAGCGGCCCTGTCAACAAAAATTTTTTAAATGTAAGTTGTTAAGGAGTTAGAAGCATCCTTCTTAGTAAGGTTGGCTATGGAATTTTAATGATGTAACAGTGGATTTCTGCCACTTATTTATTTTTTTATTTTTTGTTAATGTTGGATGCATTTTTATTTGACGTTTACTTCACAGACTTGTTACTCAGGAATAAGAGTAGGCTAATTAGTTTATAATGTATTTACTGAGTAACATTTTCATTGAAAATAAAATTTCATAAAAAAAAATAGATAAATCTATTTTTTTTTCAGTTGACTTTTAACTATATAAGGGTTTTATATTTATATTGTATAGTACATTTTTATGTAATAGTGTAAATTATTGTACATACTTTTTAGGTTAAGAAGAAAGTGTTTTTTAATTTTTTCAAAGAAATAAAAGTGAATGATTTAAGTGTCAAAATAATTAAAGGCATTATGATTTCATGTTGCGCTGAGTCATAAAAACCACAAAAATATATGTAGATATATTTGGAAAGTACAATAAAATCTGGACAGGCTGTCCCTAGAGAAATATTACAAAATTTAAGAGTGTTAGTAATGCTATAAAAAGAAATAGGCATAAGAAGGAACGTTGTTCCGAAAAAGCTTAGTTTTCAAGATAGAGGAGGTGAAAGATATTTTTTATTCAATAATTCAGAAAGGTTAAAACAGTTCAATAAATTCTAATATACTCTTATTGTTAGAATATAAAGAGAAAATTTGTTTATTTCTTTTACAAGAAGCCTATCTCCCAGAAAGTCAAAATATCTCAACGAAAAAAATAACACGTCACTCACTTTTTCTGATTGGTTTCCTAGTGCTTTTTTGAATTTTGGAAAAGTTTGAATCCTACCATAATGATGCCAGAGGCGTGCGCTTCACCGCAAAACCAAAATGGTGGATGGTGCAGCTATTCCCTTTTAATACATTTTATAGAAGGATATCCACTGAATATTAATTTCACTTTTTTCAAAACAGGAAATGTTTAGTGATTAAATAATTAAACCACAAAACGGAAGTTTGTGGTTACATTTTCCTATACGTTTGCAAGCAGATTTCGTAAATATCCTTGAAGATGCAATCGAAGAAGAAACGTCGTTCTAGAATCGACCTATTCAGGCGTCAATTTATGAGTGGCGCTAAGTGGGCACATAATTTTAAATACGTTTTTTAAAAATCGTTGGTGTTAGCGAATGTTGGGAGCGTATATGTAATGTATTTAAAGTAAAGATGAAAGTGATATGGAAGTAAGATTACTATACGAAATACTGAACGCGGGACAAGTTTACATAGTCCGGACGTCAGCAGCTCTACGCCGAATTTGTGGTTACATTTGAAGATTGCGAGTTTATCTTTAAATGATTCGGTACACGCGAGCTAGCGAGCCTAGATAGTCACAAAGTCACACATTATTATCTATAATTATCTACTTACTCCAACTTAAAATTTCACTATCAGACAGTTGTCATTATCTATTTATTTTCCTATAAATATAATCGACAATTTTAATCACGTTGAAAATTAGTATGTTCCGATTTTTGAGATAAAATTCTAGTCTCGGTGCAAGCGTTTACTACTCCACAGATATACTGTACTATTTCTTCCAATTCCATCGTTTTGAAACACTCCCACCTAGCAGCAACGGCGTAGAGTGAATCTAGTTCATTACTTACTAAAGTTTGGAGTTTTCCGCAGTGATCTGCTAGTTGTTCTTCCAAATGGCTGAAATTATTATTGACTACCCTCATTAGATCTAGTTTTACTTTGTCCTCTGAAATTTCTATCTCTACAGATGCTTCAGTTTGTGGTTCTTTGTTAATTTCCGCAACTTCCTGGACGCTCACGCTGCTCCTTTGTTCGGGAGTTGATTCTATCGAGAAATTTGTTTCCTAAAAAATGTAAAAGTGTATGTTAATGAAACTGCTATCGAGTTTTGTAAAGTTTTCGATTTTTCTTAATTAGTGCCTAAATATTATATTCGGTATATCATACCGGTGCCTACACGAGACATTTGACGAATAGCGAGCAATGACTAATCGTTAATCGGCTATTAATCCAAGGGTTACAAATCCGTTAATCGTACTGGCCACTGGATCTTAATAATGTTGGTTGTTATTAATTACTTCCCTCGTGAAAGGAGAGTATTGTAATCGTGAAAAAATCATTCTACGAGATTTTTTCAGATCTTCACGTTTCAGGGTCCCTAGATGACGTAAAACATGTTTTCTCAATTCCGTCGGTCTGTCTGTTGGCGGCGTAGCTTAACAACTACTTACCCCAATGACATGAAATTTTGGTCGGCTTAATAAAATATTTAAAAATTCAGCCTGAAAAAACTGCTTAATGGTTTGATTTCAAATTGTGTACCATAACTAACTGTAGTATAGAGATCAACTAGTAAAATTGTGTTACGAATTCAAGATAGCAGAACGAAATGGCGGTCAAATAAAATTTTTGTAATCTTGAAATATTACCCTTTCAGGTTTTACATATCTTTACGTTTTAGCGTCTCTAGATGCCAAAATCCAGTAAAAAAACAAAAGTCATTTTTTAAATAGTCGACGTTTTGCAGCTTTATTATTGCATCCTCAGGACACACATAGGTACTATATCCTGCATGAAACCCATATTATCAGTTTTTACCTACTCCGTTGGTCCGCAGATATTTCCTAGATATTAAGTTTCTAAATGGTTTTCGTTGTTCTTGTTATGTTAGAGTGGTGTATTATTTGGGGTTAGGATCCAGGAGAAAAACAATAGACTTTTTTTAAATTGTCGACGTTTCGCAATTTTATTGTTGCATCCTCAGGACACATAAATATTCTATATCTTGCATGAAACCCATATTATCAGTCTTTACCTATTACGTTGGTCCGCCGATATTTCCCAGATATTAAGTTTCTAAATAATTTTCGTTAAAATTCTCTTCTTTTTATGTTAAGAGTGGTGTATTATTTGGTTTTAGAATCCAGTAAAAAAAGCAGTCTTTTTAAATTTTCGACGTTTCGCAACTTTATTGTTGCAACATCAGAAGACATATAGATTTTATATCCTGCATGAAACCCATATTATCAGTGTTTACCTACTCCGTTGGTTCGCAGATATTTCCCAGATATTAAGTTCTAAATGGTTTTCGTTTACGATTTTCTTGTTGTTATGTTAGAATGGTGTATTATTTGGAGTGAGGATCCAGTAAAAAAACAAAAGACTTTCTTTTAAATTATCGGCGTTTCGCACATTTATTGTTGCATCCTCAGGGCACATATATAAATTTTATATCCTGCATGAAAGCAATATTATCAGTCTTTACATACTACGTTGGTCCGCAGATATTGCACAGATATTAAGTTTCTAAATGGTTTTCGTTAACGATCTTCTTGTTGTTGTGTTAAAGTGGTGTATTATTTGGGATTAGGAAATATCTGCGGATTAATTAAGTAGGTAACGACTGATAATATGGGTTCCATGCCGGATATAAAATCTAAATATGTGTTGAGGATGCAACAATAAAGTTGCGAAACGTCGAAAGTTTAAAAATAAGGCTTTTGTTTTTTTACTGTATCCAAATAATACACCATTCTAACATAACAAGAGGATCGTTAACGAAAACCATTTAGAAACTTAATATCTGGGAAATATTTGCGGACCAACGGAGTGGCTAAAGACTGATAAATGGCGGCCAAATAAAATATTAAAATCAACGTAAAAAATATTCATCAATTGAATTTAAATTTTGCAGAAAAAATTAAATGTGAAAGTGGGATAAACTGGTACGAATTCAACATGACGTAACAAAATGACGGTATGAGTCAATGTAAAAACTACTTATTGAATTTATTTTAAATCATGCCCAAAAGTCAAGTGTGGTATAGGTAGAAAGAAAATGGTAAAATATTGGTAGGAATTCAATATGATGAAACAAAATGGCGCCTAATAGAAATGAAAAGACAGTATAATATCTAACATATATTGTGACTATCTACTGAACTAAATTGGTTCACGGTTCACTATTCCTAACAAATGGAAAAAATCATAACCAGGGGAGTTCTGGGTAAAAGAAATTTACCGAACTTTACAAATATAAAATAAAAGGCCACCTAAATGGATGCCAACTTTCTATTTTATTCAATTTTGCTAGGATCGCGTTGCGTTAAATTTGAATTATTATTTCGCAGTAACGATGGCGAGCAAAAGAGGAAAAACAATTCGAATCGGTGCACGTGAAGTTATTGCGAGCGTTATAGAGGCCTGTACTAGAGAAGCTGAAAGTGTTTCGGAAAGTAGTGTAAAAAGTTTGAATTCCAATTCAAAATCGAAAGAGAACATAATAGTGTAAGAAAAATTCAAAGAGAACATAATCGCTCATGTTCTACTTCACCTTTAAAATCTCCTGGTAAAAAAAGACCCCGATTATCATACAAAGATAAAATTGACGATGGTGATTTTCAAGTAATTCGACGAACAATAGAGGATTTTTATAGAAACTTGAAGAAGGTTCCGACCTGCAAACCCCTACTTCGTGCTGTAAAGAACAAAATAGATTTTCCGTACGGGTATAAAACTGCACGCAGTATTATGGATCATTTGCAAGCCTTCCGCCGCTGCAATATTATGTTAAAACTGTAAGAGATATGTATTAGCTTCAATGTGATTTTAATAGAAAAATATATAGGGTTGGGCGGTAAATGCGAATTTTTATGAAAAAAATCAAATCTAGAATTATAAAGTAGAAGTAGATTTGTCCATTTTCGACCATTTTTTGACCGCTTTTTGACGCAAATGCCTTCGCATATATTTTGTTTCCACAAAATGGCTCTTTACCGCCTTACATTGATCCTTTGTCTACGCAACTGCAAAAGTTGAAATGGTAAATCGTACTCATGTCTTTGTATTTCTGCAGCGCGTGAACCCTTTTGACCCATTTTTAACCGAAATGTAATTTAAATTGCCTATACATAACACATTTTTTTGAGGTCGGACGTGCAGAAAGTTTTTTCTGATATGTAGGTACCTTTTCATCTTACTTTGAACTCGACTAGACCTTGTCGCTGGTTTTTCACTTTTTGCGTGCAGTTCTCCCTTAAATCGGCTTTTACGATCAAATGGTTTTATTTGGCGCAAGTGCCAAAATAAACGAAAATTGCTCATTGAAAGACCAAATATTTTTCACTGGCGGGTGAAATATCTATCAACTGTAAGGCAATATAGGCAAGAAGGACGCAATATTGTGTATCTAGAAGAAACCTGGGTAGATAATGATATGACAGTGAACAAATGCTGGAAAAGTGAAAGTGTTACAGGTGTTGTTCAGGTAACAAGTCGTGGTAATGGATAACTAAATACCCTACAAAAGCTCATATGATATCGTGGCTTAAATCGAACCATCTTGTATGTTATCCAACATGGAGAAAATATCAATTATATGAAATGATATCAGCCAACAAGCCTAGAGAAAAAAAGTATTAAATTGACAGTCTTTTACGTAACCTCGGTCATACACCTTCAAGGCTGCCTCCATACATGTGCAACCTCAACCCTATTGAACTTGCATGGGCAGGAGCAAAAAAATATATTCGAGAGCGCAACACGGTGAACTTTCAATTAAAGATTTAAATAAAATAATATTAGAAACGATTGACTCAATATCGGCTGAAAATTGGAAATCGTATGTTAAACATGTTCGTTCTATTGAAGATAAATACTGGGAAGTAGATGGCAAAGTTTAGTTCAATAGCCAGAGTGGCCAGTCTGCGACTCTATGCCTCCATACCTGCTGGTCAAATTGAAATCGTTTATTTACAAATTGGTTTTGGGCTATTCGCAGCAATCCTATTTGTCTTTATAAAACAAGTAGTTCTAATGCTCGCTAGTAGTAACACTAAGGCACATTTGTTTATAAAAATACCATACGCCTTTATTACCAGAAAGTACTAAATGTAAAATTATTATGTATAAACACGACTATTTTTTAACAACACTTAACATGTTCTGCTACTCTTCGGACGTTGCATCTCTAATGAACAAATTTAAAGAGTGAAGGAATATTTATATAACTAGGTTTAATAGAACGATTCGGAAATTTTAACAATATGAAAAACTGGGAATTTTTAAGAGCTAATCATAAACTGTTTATTCCAAACATTCGAGATTTAACGCCCGAAGAAGCTACTGTGTAACGAAACATGTTAAACAAATATAGTGGAACTGTTTGTAAAAAATAGTCGTGTTTTTATATTTTACATAATATAGGTTTCACTAGTATAATAAATAAACAAACTATATTTGTTCAGTAATGTCCACTAATTTATTTCCGTTTGACAGCTGTTTCGAAACACTGTGCCTTTTTCAAAAACCAACTTAAGACTGATACTAAAACCAGATTTTTTAACAATAATAAAAGAGTCTACTTACCTAACCCCAGCAGATTTTAGACATAAAAATTTAACAGTGGGGACCCGTTTAGGTCCATTTGATCGATCAATAAAATATTATGGTTTTTCCTCTTATTAATTTCTATGCGTTTCAAGTAATTTAACTTGTAACTTTTATTGGCTGAATGCAATGTTTTAAATTCATTATTAAAATTATGATTTGTTTCTAGTAAATGTTTTGCATAATAAGAATCAGTTTTTTGTTTATATGATGTTTTGTGTTCTTTGATACAAAAGATCTACCCGTTTGACCAACATATACTTTTCCGTAAGAACCACATTTTAATTCCTATAATATATAATATATAAGAGGAAAAACCATAATATTTTATTAGTTCTAATTTTTTCAGTATGTTAATGTGTTAAGAAATTAATGGCAAAAATCATAATATTTTATTGAACGATCAAATGGACCTAAAGGTTTCCCACTGATAAATCTTTATAGCTAAAATCTGCTAGGGTTAGGTAGGTAGACCCTTTTATTATTGTTAAAAAATCTAGTTTTAGTATATGTGTTTTTGAAAAACAGCTGTCAAACGGAAATGAATTAGTGGAAATTACTAAACAAATATAGTTTGTTTATGTATTATAATAGTGATAATGAATTTCCATCAAGTAACGGCTAACTCGATAAATTAATGGTTTATGTTACATTCTCATATACCTAAAATAGACTGTTTTCGAGTAAATTATATAGGCTTGAAAATGGCATTTTTGACTCTTTGAAGCACGGTTGTTATATTAGGTTTTAAACATTTTAATTTAATTATGTTTAAAATACTATTACTTGATTTAAACAGTTTTGTTTAAAACATTTTGATGTAGTGTTTTAAACGTGTTTAAAATATCACGTGTTTTAAATTATACAAAAAAAAATTAAAACAAATGTGTTTTCTACTCCGTTTAATATCAAACCAGTTTTAAGAACATACTCTAATAAAAAAAATTATACAGAAATTACATCAAGGTAGTAATAATTATCTATAATATCAGAGTTTAAAACAAGTGTATTATCTATCTCTTAACACAAATTTTAAATTTAAAAGGAAATTTAAAATTTTAACACTTTCTGTCAAACCGGAAATTTGTGTAGAGAAATAGATAATTAAAACTAACATAGGAAAGTGAAATGCGTTTTGTTCCAAGTTAAGTCGTTTGGCAGGTACAGGGCTACAGCCGTTTAATTTAGGTATAGAAAATTAACCAAACAAAATAGGAATATACAAGAATACAATAAACAGGGCATCCATTTAAAAAACGGGTGATGCTACCGGATTTGAATAGACACGGCAACTTTTTCTTTCGTAGTGCTCTTGCAAAGACACATTAATTTTTAAGAAGCATTTTTTAATTCTTGAAAAGGAAAAAAACACAGAACGGCCATCTTGATTTTTTTTTAAATAGTAGTTTAAGCTAAAAGAAGGAGGTGTTCACTTTATTCTGAATGACCCTGAACATATACAGGGTGTACCAATTATATACACGAAATATATTTGCCCCTGAAAATGACATTGACCATTTTTCAAGACAAAAAGTTATTGGTTTCAAAATCTTGCGTTAGATTTGCTACGATAATGGTTATAACTGTTTTGTACTATACATACCTTATCCGTAACAATCTTTACTTCAGAGTCCTGTTCTTCCTCCATAAGACTGTCACTTTCCAATAATTCTAAAATTATTCCATTCACAAAAGCTATTTGATTGACAGCAGTTGGGTGCATTTTTGAGCAAATTTGTGGTTTTAAATGATCAGCTAGTTGATATACGCAAATGGAACCATCCTTAAGACCAGCAACCATATGTTGTTCGTTAGCGCTAATGTCTAGTGAAGTTATTGGTTGATGCAAATTTTTTCTGAAAAAAATATGTATTTTTATTTATGGAAATTCTGTTTATAGGTGAAAAGACAAGGTATAGGTTTGTTAAATTTTGACACCAACCTTGACAGAAGAAAACCTTAAGAGGGCAAATTTTAAATTCAAAATGGTTGCGGCAACACGGACGACGAACTTTGTTATTTGCCCAGATTCAATTGAAAATCAGCATCTGGGGGTTCTAACAGTTCAAATTATGAATTTTTATATTATTTGCAGCACTAAAAAGTATAACATAGATAAAATATAAAACCACGATTTTATGAAGAGAACTTAAAAGAAACATATTAAATACGGGCATATATACAGTATATGCGAAACTTTATTATTGATTTCTCAGGAAATTTTATTCTTGAGAAAAGTTGGTGCATGAAGATAAATAGTATTGATCCTTAAGCCAGATAGGTATACAGTACACAGGACTGTGATGCTTTTGTGGCCATTTTAATTATTTGGTAATAAATTATGATTAGCTATCAAATATTCTAAGGAAAGCTTTATAAGTCGTTCCTATTTTAAGGAAAGCTTAATAAGTCGTTTCAGGATTTTAAGGATACATGAGAGTAACGGTATGGGAATTAAAACTATTTTATCAAAGTCTGTTATAGAGATAAACTTGTTGAACATTTCTAGCATTAAACTTTTTGCTTTAAGCTATAAAAGCGATAACATATACTGCTGTACATTATCATATCCAGGAGCAGTATTTACAGTGATTTTTAAGACACACTCCAACTCAGTGATCGTAAAACACCTATAAAGTGACTGTCACAAAAATCAAAATTATAATCTGAAGGGACAACAGAAGGTGCAACTTTATCAAAGAACTCTTCAAACCATTGGTTATTACTGGGTTTTTGGAAGCCAGTTTTTTTTTATATCTGTCATATATATCATTCCCTGTTTCTTCTTTTAAAATTTTCTAGGGTTGCTTTTTTTTTACTTCCTTTTTAAAAGGGAAATAAAGTACACCACACAGATCTGAAACATCGACGAAAGGGGGAGGTATTTCAAAAGCATGGATATACAGAGTCGTAGCCAACCCCGAATGATCATTGCACCGTTTCTATAGTTACTCACATTCTTTTCATAGACTCAGATTCGTGTGCCAAACTTTATTGTTTTGGTGTTGGGTTGTTTATATCGATTATTACTAGCTGCAGGAGACATTGAAAAAGAAGTATTCCCATATATTTTCCTAGGTGGATAGATAGTTGATTCTTTCTTAGATAAGGAAGGGAATTTGGTATTGTACTTTCATCGATATTATTAAATAAAAAAATATATTATTGGAACAATACTTATCGAAAAGTTGTCAGCAAGCTTCTTTGAAACTAATTTTATTATGAATTCTTTTTTTTATTTTATTGTGAGTGCCTGTTTTGCAATTTACATAAAATATGTCCATTGGTGTACTCCTCAATAATTTCTGATTTTGGTTTTCCACATCAAATGCAAAGATTAACATCGGATTTACACAGTTTAGAGATATGTGATATGTCCATAATTGAAGCTATAACATTGTTATTATTGCCATAATAAGATTCAACTGGAAAAATAATATAAAATTATATATATAAAGTTCAAATGTCCACAAAAATTGAAACGGTTATTCATGATTTAGATATATCACAGGTGGGATCTTCTAAAACTGACGATATTAGTCATAAATTTTCAAAAAGGAAGAATGTACAACGAATTTTTTTACGAGAGGAATCGAACCATTAGATACTTTTCACAGCTGTCTAAAAAACGCTCAAAAATGGCTTATGTATAATTCTTTTTTCATATATTTTATAAAATTGTTCATAAAGTAGCTGTCAATGATATTTCTGCTTCAAACAAAAAATTTTTTGATTAAAATGTACTGAATAGATGCATCATTTGACACGTATGTCAAAATTTTATATCTAATATGTCAACAAGAAACCACAAACATTAAAATTTGAAAAACTATAAAATATTATAAATTTAATTTTAAAATGAGCAGCTCTGATGATAAGTTACCTGGAGGCCGTAAATATTACGTTTAAATTTATTGCCAGCGAAATCTCGACAAAAATATGACAAACCATATAAGAATTTTGATAACTGGTGCCAGAACAAGTAAAGTGCGGGACACGAAAGAAAACCGTGCGTTCCTTAAAATCAAGGTTCATAGTCTTAAGCAAGGGGAAAAGTAAAATTTGTATACGCAAATAAATGTTATGTTATTTTATTTCTTGTAATAGTTTGCCGCTTCACCTATAAAGTGCGCCAGCTAAGCGGTACGGAGAATTAATCGAGGATTTAGTCAATTTCGCACTGGTTCACTTGTAATTGGGATGTGCCTAGTCTCCATGTTAGAAGGTTCTAGCTATTTAAGCCTAAAATTTGTTTTCATTTCTATATAAATGCGTTGCATTGAAAAAATTATTATTTTAACAATGGCGAGCAAAAGAGGAAAAACAATTTCAGTGAAGTAATCGCGAGCGTTATAGAGGCCTGTACTAGAGAAGCTGAAAATAATATTTTGACTATTCCAATTCAAAATCGACCAGAACGCGCTGCATTTTACACTAGTGTTTCAGAAAGTAGTGTGAAATTTCTACCAGTGGCGTGCACATGAAATTAACCTGAGTAAATCCGTATGCTCCTTAATGCATAGAAGACGTATATCAAATTTCATGCCGTTATCTACAATAGCATCAGAATTGGGATGAAAAAAATGTTTTCTATTTAAACTTTACCATCCTGTATCTCAAAAGTTAAGACTTTTAGGACATAAAAACACCTCCTTTAACATCAGCACGCAATTAGGAAACGCCCTGTATAGTACTTCACAATGAC
This sequence comes from Kuschelorhynchus macadamiae, assembly GCA_030620095.1. Lineage (NCBI taxonomy): Eukaryota > Metazoa > Arthropoda > Insecta > Coleoptera > Curculionidae > Kuschelorhynchus > Kuschelorhynchus macadamiae. Next base: position 92,721 of record JAUTXW010003642.1, read on the forward strand.
GGCCCCTGCATAAAGTACTCGTAATATGACAAACGGAGACAGACGGTCACCTTTGGCATACCCGAGTAGCCCAAAGTCGAACTGCATAAATTAAAATTTTGATAAATCGTTCACTGGATCTGATGCTGGCTGCTCTTGTAAAATCTGGACTTGTAAATTGTGTATCAGTATACTGGGTGGTCTAATAATAGTGGACGTAGGCAGTAGCCCGGGAACCGTTAATGACAGAACTCAAGAAAAAATATATTTATAGGTAAATCGATCAAGAAAAATCAAAATTATATCATTTTAAAATTCGAAAGTTCGCCTTTTTGCAACACAAAAGACATAGATAGAAGTGCGGTACACGAAAGAAAACAGACAAATATAGATAAAGGTTCATTAAGCAGAGTTAGATTTTTTAATTATCTGTGTGTATAGTCAAAAAGGAGTGCCATATTATTTAAAGAACGACGGGACACCACTGGTTTAAAGAGATTTCTTGGCCGACCTTCCTAAACCGACTGACTCCGCCCGGTTTTCTTTCGTGTCCCGCACTTTAGTTTCAAGGAGGAGGTGTTTGTGGCCTATTTTGCGGACTTGCAAAAAATATTTTAGTGAAATACTTTATTGAGTAAGTATTTCATGTTAAAAAGCGTCCTTAAAATAAAAAGAAACTTAGATTTAAGCCTATCTTTCAAGCTATCATTTATAGTTATAGTATCATTAGTAGTATAGTAAATAGTAAAATATAGGGTACAAACCAAACAAGCCAAAATTTTCGATAAAAATGAAGTTTTTAGATTCTTTAACGCCTAATAAAGTATATCTTCGTTCAAAGATAAAAATTGATGTCATAGAGAATGAGGAAAATTTAATAATCGTCAAAATTCCTGACATTAAAAATAACAGTTCAAGAATTTTTGTAGTATCCGAGATAAAATAAATGAGGGATATTATTTACAATTTAACTGTATCGAAAATATGCAAGTGCGCGAAAAACACGTACTCAGCACAGGCGTTTTTTTTTGGTCCAATCTAGAAAATGAGCATGCAGTACATAATGTGTTTGAATAAATTCGTTTGGAAAAATCTATCTACAACTCAAGAACAGCAGTACACGGGACATAGTTTTCGTTAATCATCGGCTACCTACCTACCTGGCTGATTCTGGGGAAGAAATTACTAATGTCAAGCGACTTGGGGGCTGGAAATCGACGGATGTCGCAAAGAGCTGCATAGATGATTTTGCAAATAAAAAAAAGCGCATGTCGAATAAAATATTAGCCTTGAATAGCTAGCCTAGAATTTATTATATATCTCTTAAAATTTTAGTTTTACATTCATTTATTCACCTAATTGGCCAAAAATATATATATAAAACGCTGTCGTGAGGCGCTCTGTAAAAAAAGAAATGAACATTTTTTTAATACCATGTTTGATAAAGCAAATTCTATTACAAAAATAAATCGTTACAAACGTGAGCTTGCTAAGCTTTTACCTGAAGAAATTAAGGCTAAGTATAAAACCCTTTTTTATGAAATATTGGACCATATTTTAATGGAAATGACACTAAGATTTCAAGACTGTGAAAAACTTACATTTTTATGTTTGGCAGATTCTGCTAAATTTTCCGAATATAGTTTAAATTTTCCGCCTGGGCCGTTTGAAAATATTTTACAGTTACATGAGGAAATATTTTCAAAAAGTCAACGACTTAAAAATAAGCTTGGTCTTATTTTTGCCAATGAGAGTAATTGGAATATATCGCTGCAAGAGGAAGTGAAAAAAATTAATGAAAATAAAGATATTTTTACCGAAGCATATAAACTGTTTTCCCTTATTTTGACAATACCGTCGACAAGAGCTTCAGTGGAAAGAAGTTTTTCTTGCCTTAAACGTGTAAAATTTTTTTTAAGAAATACAATATCTCAAGAAAGACTTACTTCTCTAGGCAATATTTAAATTCAAAAGGAATTTCTAGAGGAGATTAGGGCAACTCACCCATTTCATGAGGATGTTATTGCTGCTATGAAGGATAGGAGAATTGATTTAGTATACAAAATTTAGGTAAGTCGTAAAAAAATATTCTACCCCCTGCACATACAAAAAAATTTGCACTTCACTTACTTATTCATCCGCGAGCCGCCACTGGCCCGCACTTAAGTCTAACTGCTTTCGCGCGAGGAAAAGTAACACTTTGCGCAGTTGTTAGAAAAATATATATTTACCTTCCATGCAAACATTCACGCCGGTAATCAAGCCGGGAGAACCGGATGTTTCCGTTGTAGCATGGGGGTATTCCTTTCAGAATCCCAGAAGGGTGAATCTAGTCCCCTTCTCCGCGCACACTCCCTACTCCCCATATATTGTCTGAACAAAAAGCGAACGGAAAATTCGTTAAAATGACCATCGTAGCCTAGACCACTATACCAAAACTGGAAAGTCACTAATTGATCTAAACATGTATGGACACATTTTATTAAATGGAAGCTCTCATTTTGTTATACAAATTTCTGTGCTTACTTGGCGAAATTTTAAAATTATATGGTAACTGTTATACCTGTGAATGTGAATTTTAATTATTTTTTTATCGATCTTTTATAGAATGTTTCTAAATATTTGGGAGAAGACTGGAAATAGCACATTTGGATAATTCAAAAAACATCATCGATCAGCATATCAGATTCGTCTTAAACAAACAAATTTCTTTAAAATATTTAAATGTTAACCAAATAGTGTTACTCACTTGAAAATACATTCTTGCGTAGAAATATCAATAACACATATTTTGTTATCTGCTCCTGTAGTAACCATTAATTTATCCTTAACAGACAAAGCTATACCGGTAATCCCAGCGGAATGCAAATGGTAAGTCTTCACTTGCGTTTTTTCAATAACATCCCAAACAATCACCATTCCATTTTTAAATCCAACAGCAATTTGGGACGTGTTCTTGTTTAAACATTTCAGAGCGGTGCACATTTCGGGATTGGATAATGTTATTTTGTCCGAATTTATTATATTGAAAACTACTAAGGTATCGTTACTAATCGTTGCCAATTCGTTGGGGGAACAGAAATCTAGTAACGTAATATCTGAAGATAATTGTCCCAGTAATTTGGACACAGAGCGATTCTTTGTATCATACAACATAACTTCGCCTTTTCGGGTTCCTAAGGCTAATACTCTTTTGGTGTTGGATTTAAATTTTAGGGCAGTAACTTCAGGAACTGTGGTCACGGTATGGACTAAGGCTACATCGTTTGGATCTTTGGTAGATAAAATCTGCGGGTTTTCGTTCTCCTGTAGGATCGCGACGTAACTATTGTCATGACACCAAGATATCTGTATAATGCTTAGACTGGGTTTGGGAGCATATTTTGAAACCAGTTTTAAACCTCCTCTCTCTAAAGAATAAATATGTAAATCTTTTCCAACGGAAGCGAACATGTTAATTTTTTCCATCTTATAACGTAAACATAAAAATACAATAATTTGCTGTCAAGGGGTAGTTGACACTTTAGTATACTCCCAAGGTGTACATAATAGAGAACACCTAGTAATTATTAAAGGAGTTGGTAATCTGAGTTGGAAGTCTATACAGGTTGTTTCAAAAATGTATACACACGTCAGAATATAATATTTTATTTATTTATCTTATCTATTTTGATTATGCCTCTTTGGGATACAAAAAGGATAAAAAAATTCCAGTGAAGTATCTACACTTTACTTTTTACAGAAAATGTTTCACCATTTTAAAAATAATCTTTCAAATGTCTTTTGCACCGACATATTAAAAAAAGTCAACGATTTACACATTTATTTATGATCGTAAGAGGTACAATAAATTGGAATTTAGAAGGTGGTAGAGGACAGGGGCGTGCAGTCCATGGAAGCAAGGGAAGCAGTGCTTCCCCAAAAAAATTACAAAACATCTTCTGAAATGTAATTTTTGAAATAGGAAACCATTAATTTAGTTTATATTAAAAATGCTAAAATATTATCTTATATAAAATCGAATAGAACCTATATGCGGGCCGCTAGCTTCTCTGCAGCCAAGTCCTGTATGCTTGGTTTCCTGTGAATCGAGCCAGAGGTTATTGAACTTTCCACCGACTGTTTGCAATTTTTGCATTTCAGTCGCGTGCTTTAAGTGGGGGCGGAAGCTAGCGTTGGAGTAGGTACTTTGTTTGAACGGCTATCCGTGTGTTGTGTGATACGTAGATCGCGTCGTGCATGGTGCGATATGGAAGACAATGATACGGACGTGGATATACAAATATCGTCAACTTCGGCTGTCGGTAATAACGTTGAAAATGTTGGAGAATTTAGTAAGATGACTGTGTGTGAACGTGTGGTGTATGCCTTAATAATAAAGGAATTTTCAACATTAAACTTCGCTGATAAGCTTCAAATAATTTCCAAAGGAAGGGCAAAACCGCCACAAAAATGAAAAACTGTATTAGACATTTTTATTCGGAAAAACAATACGAACAATTTAAATGGCTAACAGGGTGTGAAAATATAAGTAAATTATTTTGTTGGTCATGTTTACTTTTTCAACATGAAAAACGTCTCTGGAATAAAACTGGTTTTTCCGATTTAAACAATTTCCATAAAGCTGTAAAAAGACACATTATGTCCAAAGCGCATTTGCAGGCCATCATAAAAGAAAAAGTCTTCGGCAAAACCAGAATTGAACACGCCCTTAATAAACAGTTGGAAATTAGTCTACGCCAACACAATGAACTAGTCGATAAAAATAGGCAAATAGTAAGAAGACTTATCGATGTTGTTTGTTTTCTCGGACAGCACGAATTGGGATTTAGAGGTCATGACGAAACCAGGGTTTCTTCAAATACAGGAAATTTTCAAGATTTACTTAGTTTAATGGCTAAATATGATGATTGCTTAAAAAAATCATTTAGAGCAGTCTAGCGTTTTTCGCGGAACGTCGAATCGAATCCAGAATGATTTAATTTCCGCTGTTGCAACCATTATTCTAAAAAGAATTAGGCAGGAGATTGGCGAGAGCGATTTTTAGATTTTAAGAATGTGTCCGAAAATCACACAGCAGATGCATTATATACCGTAGTTTATAACGTTACTAAAGAAATTAATGGAGAGAAAAAATTAGTTGCTCAAAGCTATGATGGAGCTGCAGTGATGGCAGGACAATTAGGGGGTCTGCAAGCTAAAGTTCGAGAAGCTTTCCCAAATGCTGTGTTTATCCATTGTTTTGCTCATAAATTAAATTTAGTTGTATCCCAGTCCATCAATCACATTAAACAGTGTAAAGTATTTTTCGTTACTTTAAGTGGCATGGCTGCTTTTTTCCAAGTCAACAAAACGTATACAAGCTTTGGACTCCATTGTCCACAAACGATTGCCCAAAGTAGGTCCTACTAGGTGGAACTATAATGGAAGACTTGTGTTAACAGTATCTGAAAATCGTGAATCACTGATTGAACTATTTGAGAATATAATAGAAAATAATGAAACGTGGGACTCAGAAGCAATAAATAGTTCGAGGGGGTTTTTGGACTGTTTGAAACGAGATTTTAATTTTAATTATTTGTTGCACATATTTTCAGAAATATTTCCATTCTCGGACAATGTTTTTAATATATTACAAACTAAAACAAATGATATTGCTTTTTGCCTAAAAAAAGTGGATGATTTTAAGTCCATGTTAAGCCAAAAAAGAGATTACTTTGACCTATTTTGGGAGAAAACGATGACGTTAAAGGTAGAGCCACAAGCCCAGCGTCTTCGAACAGACAAGGTGAGAGATGAAGAGAGAACATCATACAGACGCCTCTTTTATGAAATAATCGATCAAATTCAGCAACAAATAAACTACAGATTTGAGCTCTGCAATTTTGATGCATTTAAAGAAAAAAATTTTCCAGAAGATCCGTTTAAATCTCTTCATCTTTATTATGGCCAGTTCTTCGACCGAATGTTACTGCAATCTGAATTAAAAGTGATTTACGAAACTGATGACATTAGCGCAAAAAATAACGCTAAGGAACTAATGCAATTTTTAAAAGACAAGGAGCTGGAAGATGCCTACACCGAAGTGTCGAAATTGTGTGAATTAGTATTGACAATACCTGCCACAAGTTCATCAGTAGAACGCAATTTTTCAACATTTAAACGTATAAAAAATTTCGTGAGAAATTCAACGGGGCAGGAGAGACTTTCGCATACATCGCTGTTGTCCATTGAAAATAAACTTCTCCAAAATATGTCGGAGCATCGACGTTTTTATGATGACATCATTGACGAATTTGCAAAAAATGATCGAAGAATCGAATTACATTACAAATAGGTAAGTTTCTAAAAATTACTTCCCTTTCTTAAAATTTCACCGCACGCCCCTGGTAGAGGAGCTTTTCATAGCCCGAGGAGGGATGGTTCCAAGCCATGGTGAAGTCTTTCTTTACTGACGTTTCGAGCCCCTGTAATAAGTCTGTTTTCTTTCTCCTTCCCTTTTCTTTCTTCTTCCGTATTTTACCCAAGCCGAACAATGGTATATGAAAAAATTATGATGGATTTTCCTCAAGGGTAGGAGGTACTTGTGGCGTTCCACCATCGAAATGTTATTTCGCATTGCCTATATCTGTGGCTTAAGTAAAAACCTCAACTCTTTCCCCACTATGTCCAATCCTGCAAGCCTCACATTCTCTTCCTAACTGAACTATAAGCTGTAAAAATGCAACCAATCGCCTTTTCTTACCTGGCTATGAACTTCCCCCATCATTCCGCCTGAAGTGTGGCGTTTGTGCTTACATACAAAGTTACGAACAGATCCGATATCCTGCGGCTCAAACTAGCCCTCAAAACTTCCAATAATTTTATTTGTTGTATCTACCTCCCTCAGGCAATTCCTTTAACGAGATCTTCGACACTCTGCTAAAGTGGATCTCCTAATATCTGAATTATCTTCCTCTGAAAGCATTTTTTTGACGACTTTAACGTTCATATTAAAGAATGGTTACGGGCTTCTAAAGCCGATCCCCAAGATAGAGCAGGAGAGGCCTTTGCAATTAGTCAATCTCTTACCAACCTCATTCCAGAACCTACTTACCTCCCACGCATCGTCACGCATTGCCAAAATCCGCTGAACCTCTTCCATTTCAATTTTTGTATTTAGTGACCTCCAGTTTAATGAGTGGTAGGGTTGGTTGGGTTAGGTTAACAACAAAGTCATAAACTTTGAAGATCGAAATCTGTTTAATTATCTACGTTTCGGTCCATATTCGACCATCTTCAGGAGACTAAAAATTACATAGGATAATAAGCAAATAAGTAAATACATGTACGTATAGAGAATTAACAAGTACAAAAATTAGCAAATTTATCCAAAATATAATAGTAACAACACACCAGTTAAAATGTCTTAAAATTTTCTTTTTTTTATATAAATTATTATGAGTATTACTTACAAAACAAGTGAGATCTTCTGTGGTCCATTATTTTTTTATAAACATAGAACATTATGGAACAAGACCTTTGGACTTTTACAATATTAAAGGACTCGTCTAGCTTTAAAAAAATTATGCGCTATTAACGTGTCTACTTTGGGTAAATTATTAGAATTTGTTTTCACAAAATCACTACTGGTTTGACTAGATAAAGCCATTTTACTCAAAATATTCTATAGTGAAGGTTCAATAATTTGCACAAAAATTTGAAATTTTGATGTATTTCAAATAGATATTTTTGACATGAATTGTCATTTGTTTCCATTGTTCACACACCTTGCCATGATAAAACAACATTATCTGACGTGCTTTTTGGCTAGATATGGTTATAATTCCGGAAACTCGAAATTATACGTAATAAAACTATTTTATTGAACTAAGATTGAAGACCCAGTTATTTCATTTTAACCTAAGTTAAGGCCTCGAAAGCTTTGAACCCGGCTTTTAGCAATTAGTCAATCTACCAAATTAAAACTTGTCATAAGTGAAACTGAACCTCTTCCATTTCAAAGAGGTTAACAACAAAGTCATAAACTCTGAAGATCGAAATCTGTTTAATTATCTACCATGATAAATACATGTACGTATAGAGAATTAACAAGTACAAAAATTAGCAAATTTATCCAAAATATAATAGTAACAACACACCAGTTAAAATGTCTTAAAATTTTTTTTTTATATAAATTATTATGAGTATTACTTACAAAACAAGTGAGATCTTCTGTGGTCCATTATTTTTTTATAAACATAGAACATTATGGAACAAGACCTTTGGAAATTAAAGGACTCGTCTAGCTTTAAAAAAATTATGCGCTATTAACGTGTCTACTTTGGGTAAATTATTAGAATTTGTTTTCACAAAATCACTACTGGTTTGACTAGATAAAGCCATTTTACTCAAAATATTCTATAGTGAAGGTTCAATAATTTGCACAAAAATTTGAAATTTTGATGTATTTCAAATAGATATTTTTGACATGAAATTTGTTTACCACACACCTTGCCATGATAAAACAACATTAATGTGATTTTGAAACTCGAAATTATACGTAATAAAACTATTTTATTGAACTAAGATTGAAGACCCAGTTATTTCATTTTAACCTAAGTTAAGGCCTCGAAAGCTTTGAACCCGGCTTTTACAATTAAAACTTGTCATAAGTGAAACTAAAAGAGGCCATGATTTCTTCGGACGCGAGAAAGTAAGCTTCGAAAATACCAAATGTGATTTTGGCGAAACGTCAGCAAAACTGTTCTTTTCAGACCGACAGTAGTGAACCGATGTACACCCGGAATGAAAACACATTGTATTTTTCCATCCGTGAAGAATTAAGAATCAACATATATATATATTAATTAAGTTGTCTATTTGTGGCGCGAATGTATCGGCGGAAATAACTTTTAAAACTCCGTCCAAGTGTGCGTCCGTCAATCGCGATCTTGCGAGAGATTTGTTTCCTTTCATCAAAGAAAATAGTTGTTCACACTTATAGGTACTTCCAAACATTGACAGGTTTGTACAGGCAAATTTTCTCATTTCTTGGTATTGAACAGGCAAATATTTATAAAATTCGAATGTATCAACACTATCAAATTTTTGTTTTAAATGGTCTGACACTGAATCTCAATTACTTCGATTTGCAAGTGAGGGGGAACTTTATCAATATCGATAGTGAAAAGACCAGTAAATAGAGGAAAATTCTTTTCTAGGTCTTAGAATCCTGAAAACGCTTCTCAAATTCTGCCAGAAGGCTTGTCATTTTCTCTGAATATATTTTGTATGATATAGGGACACTTGTGCTTTCCTGATATGCCTTACAAGTCAGAAAAAGTGACAGATTATCCTCTGCTAACTGTTTTTCCCACAACATCATCTTACACTCGAAAGCTTTCACATGATCATGCATATCTGTAATAACTTGACGTGGTCCTGGCAACTTCGTATTTAAGTCCGACAAGTTTCATAAATGAAAGATCTTGTAAAAAAGATACATCGCCTAATAAGCTGACGTCTTCTTTTGTTTCCATGAAAACGCGTATTTCTTCTTTGAGTTTCCAAAATCGATCGAGTACCATAGAACACGAAAGCCATCGCACCTCTACATAATATAGTAAACCAGTGTACTCACTTTCTAAATCATGTAAAAATGCAGAAAACTGTCGCTGTTTAAGGCCTCGTCACCTTATGAAGTTTACAATTTTTTTCACTGACTTTAAAACACTTTCCAACTTGATCACTTTTGAGCATAAAACTTCTTGGTGGATTATAAAATGAATATGATTTGCCACTGCCCGTTTCTCTGATCTTTGTCTGTAATAATTTAACGAAGCCATTTTTTACTCCAGTCATTCAAGGAACGCCGTCTGTTGCAACGGAACACAGTTTTGACAAATCTAAATTGTACTTTTGCAAGTCCATAAACAGCATTGAAAATATCGTTCCCAGTTGTTGTATCATGCAATGGTACTAATTCCAGTAATTCTTTATACACATTGATATCTGTATCAACCCCACGAAGAAAAACAGCGAGTTGCGCGACACCACACACATCCGTACTTTCGTCACAGGCAATAGAAAATGCAATGAAAGAGTCTGACTTTGTTTTTATCTGATCACTTATATTGGCAGCCAACTCAGTAACTCTTTCAGCGACAGTATTCCGGGACAAGGATATATTTTGAAATGCCTTCACGCTCCCGAGACTTACAATTTCCACGGCCTTTACAAGGCACTCTTTTATAAATTCACCTTGAATAAGGTGAATTTATAAAAAAAAAGAAGTTGGTTTTGAGTGTCTCGCGATCAACTCCGACAGTACGTAGCTCGCTTGAAGGACAGATTAATTTTCTTACTTTGGACGTGTAAACATAAGCTACTGATCTTTTAACTCATTTAACTTTTCGTTTCTGACCATGCCTGTATAATTGTCAAACATAGTTTTATGAATATCATAGTGACGTTTTATATTATATAATTTTGGGACACCGACTGTACTATTACAAATCAAACAAATAATTTTTTCTTTCACTTCACAGCAAAAAATTTCCACTTTTCTTGAAAGATACGATGCTCATCTAGAAGTTTCCTCTTGCTTCCACTTGGTTTTGAAAAAGACACGTTAGAAACTGTATCCGAAATAAATTATAATAAGTACTGTTAAGTGTTGTAACAATAAGTGCGCAATTCAACTCGAAACTCTATCGCAACTGACTCATAACTGACTAATCACTGAACGACTGAACTCAATCGAACACGGCTTATATACGGATTGTGATTTCTCGAGTTCTTTCCAGAATGTTCAGATAGCGTCATCTGTGTTTTTGCGCGATAGAATTTCAGATAACGTTTGGCTTTAGGTTTTAGGTTAAGTATATGTAGTTCACCCTCCTGAACATAGATGGCACTATGTACAATTGTACATTTTATTATACCAATCGTTGTTGCAGCGGCGCGCGATTTCAAAAACGGTTTTCAACTTGTTCGCGGGCCGCATTATCTGGCTGTTTTCAAAACTGATTTGGGCCGCAGAAAAATGCTCACTGGGCCGCATGTTTGACATGGCTGCATTAATTAGGTCTCCGTTTGACGACGACTTTATAAAGTTAAATTTCCAAGATGGATTGTTTTTTACTTTTTGGTTTTTTTTTTTTAAGTTATATATTTTTATATAATTTGGGGCCCTATTTTAGACCCCATTCGTTGGCTTTCTCACATATGAACCTAGTGTGGTTTTTGTAGTTTATCGTACCATGTCTGAATATACGTAAAATTAATGCTCTCAAATAATGGAAATTTGTTTAATTAACAGTCGAAGTATGTTATTGAAGAAAATAGTGTACCCAGTACACTATTTTCTTCAATTACATAAGACACATGCATCCTAATTCCTATGTAAAAACGAAAAAGAAAGCGTTAATGATCGTCGCGTTTAAAGGTCGAAAAATTATTCACATGAAACTGCGAAATTGTTAATTTGACTATACTGACCATCATTATGCATCCTTAACACACATGTCACACCAAACACTGTTAAATCAGCAATTATTAATTTTTCCCTTAACCACTGTTCAAGACGTAGGTACATACATATTTTTAAATTTTGAATAAACTGATGGTTTCGGCCGGAAGCAACTTACCTGGCCGGAAGCCCTTAATATTCTCTTGGCATGAAAAACATCACGAATCCAACAGCAACTAAACTGAATAATAAATGTTGGTCTCGGGTTGTCTTTGATCGAATTTTTTTGCCCAGTCTTGTAACAATATAGGATGTACGTATTTATTTCTATTTTTAACTTATATTTGTAAAACTCAATAATTTCGTATATAAACTAAAAAATCGGTATGTATATATAGATACAGTATTCTCGACCGTGTTAATAGTAAATTACGTCAGTAGTTTCAGGTAAGCGGTCTATGACTATTGAAACTCTATTTATTTTAGATCTCGATATTTCGTCAAATTTTTATATACATATATATATATATATATATATATATATATATATATATATATATATATATATATATATATACATATATATATATATATATATATATATATATATATATATATATATATTCCATTGGATGCGAGAGGGGGATAATCAGCACCGTTGGACTGTCAACGTTTGGTGCGGAATTATTGATGGTAAAATCATAGGCCCGTTCAGTTTTGAACAAATTTTAAACGGTGAAAGTTATTTACATTTTTTAATTAATGACTTACCCGGACTTTTAGAAGATTTACCCTTGGCTGTAATAAGGAATATGTGGTTTCAGCACGACAGCTGTCCTGTCCATTTTTCCCCAAATGTTAGACATTATTTGGACGAATGTTTTACCAATCGTTAGATTGGAAGGGGGTCAATATTTCCTTGGCCACCAAGGTCCCCCGATTTGACCTCCCTTCATTTTTATTTGTGGGGTAGGCTTAAAGATCTAGTGTTCAACACTCCCTACAACACGAGAAGATATGATTCATGGAATCCAAAACGCTATCAACAGCATATCCAGGGCAGAAATGGAAGCCGCTGTATTTTCAACCTTTGATAGACTCAGTGAATGTATTCAAATGGATGGTAGACATTTTGAGCATGTTAGAAGTTTATTATAAATTTTGTTTTAATGTGTAATTTTTAGAGTTTCATTGCAATTAAATTTATTTGTTAATAAGGTACGTAAATGATTTCGCGGTTCTACTCATGGTTTAGGCATTCAAATTAAATTTTAAAATACTTTTTTTAGAATCGTGCGTAAAGTACTCCCTTATGCACTATTCGAGACGCTTAAATTTCATTTTTAAAGCAGTGCCTAGAACTAAAAACTAACTAAAAATGTATAATACAAATTAACAAATTACTTCAGACACTCGCTAAGACTCGTGCTACAATATTCACATTAGTTAAAAAATAGTCATTTTACACACCTGATGCATAATTTTATGCTCAGCGTAGCTCATTCCAAGTCTTAATAAGATGACAGCATACCTAATAACTGTGAAACTTACACATAATCTCCTTAAAACAAAGAAAAAATCGTTAAAAACGGTTAATCCAAACAAAAGTTATTTAATTTCTTTGAATCCAATGTTTACCCTCCCCCCTCCCTTTATTTGACAATTTAGAGAAAAAAAGTTCAAACGAAAAGTTTTGGAATTATTAGTTGATTACAAAAAAAGTATTTTCGATAATTGTTTCGTTTAATTGGGAGTATTTTTGAATAAAACCGTGTTTTCTACTTTACGGTTGGTCAAAAATAATTTACAGCTTTTTATTTTTATATATATATATATATATATATATATATATATATATATATATATATATATATATATATATATATATATATATATATATATATATATATATATATATATATATATATATATATATATATATATATATATATATATATATATATATATATATATATATATATATATATATATATATATATATATATATATATATATATATATATATATATATATATATATATATATATATATATATATATATATTCAGCTAAGCATGGCTCTCGGCCATATCTCAGAAAGTATTTATCCTTGGTTATCGGATATAAAAACTAATTATATATATATATATATATATATATATATATATATATATATATATATATATATATATATATATATATATATATATATATATATATATATATATATATATATATATATATATATATATATATATATATATATATATATATATATATATATATATATATATATATATATATATATATATATATATATATATATATATATATATATATATATATATATATATATATATATATATATATATATATATATATATATATATATATATATATATATATATATATATATATATATATATATATATATATATATATATATATATATATATATATATATATATATATATATATATATATATATATATATATATATATATATATATATATATATATATATATATATATATATATGTATTATATATATATATATATATATATATATATATATATATATATATATATATATATATATATATATATATATATATATATATATATATATATATATATATATATATATATATATATATATATATATATATATATATATATATATATATATATATATATATATATATATATATATATATATATATATATATATATATATATATATATATATATATATATATATATATATATATATATATATATATATATATATATATATATATATATATATATATATATATATATATATTATGCAAATATTCTCAATGGGCGCCATTTCGTTCGATCATATTACATTCGTACCAATTCTACCTACGCCACACTTGATTTTTAGGCATAATTTAAAATAATTTGAATAAGAAGTTGATTTTTTAAATTTTTTATATATATATATATATATATATATATATATATATATATATATATACAGGGTGTTCAACTAAGGGTGGCTCTCTGCCATATCTCAGAAAGTATTTGCCCTAGGTTATCAGGGGAAAAAATTTAATTTAATTTAAGTAAATCTGCAAAAATAAAAAGCTGTAAATTACTATACTATTTATAAAAACTTTTCGTTTCAACTTTTTTTCTCTAACTTGTCAAATAAAGGGAGGGGGAGGGGTAAATATTAGATTCAAAGAAATTAAATAACTTTTATTTGGATTAACCGATTTTAACGATTTTTTTTGTTTTAAAGAGATTATGTGTAAGTTTCTATATATATTATATATGTATATATATATATATATATATATATATATATATATATATATATATATATATATATATATATATATATATATATATATATATATATATATATATATATATATATATATATATATATATATATATATATATATATGTATATATATATATATATATATATATATATATATATATATATATATATGTTATATATATATATATATATATATATATATATATATATATATATATATATATATATATATATTATGCAAATATTCTCAATGGGCGCCATTTCGTTCGATCATATTACATTCGTACCAATTCTACCTATGTCACACTTGATTTTTAGGCATAATTTAAAATAATTTGAATAAGAAGTTGATTTTTTAAATCTTTTATTTTGCCGCTATTTTATTTCGCCATCTTGAATTGATACCACCATTTTACCAGTTAATCTCTATGTTACACTTAATGCTAGAGCAAAATTTGAAATTAATTTAATAATTGGTTTCTCAGACTGATTTTTTATATATTTTATTAGGCCGCTATTTTGTTTTGCAATCTTGGATTCTTACCAAAATGTTACCAGTTAAATCTTATATAACATTTGATTTTTATGCAAATTTGAGGTAAGTTGAATAATTAGTTTTTTAGCATATCATTAGGCCATCATTTTGTTCCGCCATATTGGATTTTCACAACAATATTGCCAACATTTGAAGTCGATCGGGTAAGATTTTTGCTACGCCACGAACTGACAAATAGACATACCGACGTAATTGGGTAAACATATTTTCGGCATCTAAGAACCCTAAAATGTGAGATATGTGAAACATAGAAGGGTGATTTTATTTCATGATTGCAAACATTTTAGTTGGTCGCCATCTTTTTCCGCCACCTTAAATTCGAACCACCATTTTACCAGTTCATCTCTACACCATAATTAGTTCTTGCACAAAATTTGAAAATAATATATTAAGTAGTTTTTCAGGCTGAATTTTTAAATAATTCATTGAGCCGCCATTTTTTTTTCTTTATCTTGGATTGGTACCAAAATTGTATCAATTGTTTTTCAGATACTCCTTGATTTTTGTGCAAAATTTTGCACATAAATTGTATAAGTAGTTTTTTAGTAATGTTTTTTTAACAATTCACTAGCACACCATTTTGTTTCGCACTATTGGATTTTTACCAAAATATTACCAGAACATCTCTATATGACCCTTAATTTTTGTAAACATGTTTCGGCATCTAACGACCCTAAAACGTAAAGAGACCTGAAAAAATCTCGAAGGGGGTTTTTTTCACGATTACAATACTTCCCTTTAAAACAAAGTGGCGAAAGTAGTACACCATTTTGTTAAATATAAAAAAAAAATTTTTATAATTCATTGTGTTCAAAATATGTATACATATATTATTATAGTATACAGGGTGTCCCAAATATAAGAAATTATTTTACGTTCAGGCTCCTAATTTTGGGCGAAAAAGTAAATACAGCGAAGAAACTTCTATGTTCCCTCTAGAGACTGGTATAAAATTCAACCCGATCGGTGATTTTATGACATTTTTTGTACGTAGCGTCAAAGTTTACAGATTACTATTTCGATTTATGAATTGAAATACAAATAATATATTATACTTACAATATTTTTTCGCAGATGTATAGGGGATGTGTACCTTAAGTATGGCTTACCTTACCAGTGGCGGCTCGTGGTGAATTATATTGGGAGGTCAATAACAAATTTGAAAATAGGCATACTTAAAATAAAAATAAATAGCTTATCTTTAAATAGAGCTTTAATTCTCTTGAAGTTCAGGTCTACTCTTCGTTCTTTAGAATTGGACAAATGGTGAATGACACGTTCGTTAAAATTGCACCATTCCTTTTATAAACGATTTCTCGATACTTAACTTTGCTAAAGCGAATAGTTTAATTTGGCCCAACTCCTCAACAAAATTTATAAGCCCTCGAAAAACCCCTGTGTTTCGATGAACCTCTCTATTTTTGTCTTTACTAGTTTGTCGTATACTAAGTTCCCTAACACTTACCTTGAATTCGGTTATTTTCTCAAAATTAAGTTCGTTAGCACTCTTTAGTTGTTTAATTTTTTGCACTACCGACATTTTATTTCAACTACATTCACAACTCAAACATAGACCACCTTGAAATTTGTTATTTTTGCAACATTAAGTTTATAAGCACTTTTTAGTTTATTTTTTTGCACTAGTCACTACCAACATTTTATTTCCTATATATTTCCAACTCACACATGGATCATAAAAATAAAAAAATATATATTACAAAAAACAGTACATAAATCAATTTTCATCGATTAAAAACGTCCGAAACAATTAGAATATCAACCGCGCGACTGCTGAACAATTGAACTTCCGCATGCGATCGATCGAATTATGAGACCGGCTGATGACCCAAATAGCGATTTCGTATTCCATTTGCTATCACGTTCGGCTGCCGCTCGGTAGCTGTGATATCTTCGGGTTCTTTCGTCCAGCTCTAAGGTATTCAGCCCAGACTAGCTTAGTATAGCGTATTTTATTATGCCTAAGGAACGCAACGAGACCACTCGAACCGCCGCGCCGCGCGCGGCTAATAGTGTAGCGTATTTAACTTTTCCCAAGGTTCGCGTTTTATTACAACTATTAGGAGGGACGGTCAAACGAATAATTTATTTTCTGAAACATTTTTGGGGGGTCTTTGACCAAATGACCCTATGGAAGAGCCGCTACTGTACCTTACCAGATTTTGATATTTATGTACAGCTAAAAGGATTATAATTTTTTATTCTTACCATCATCCTATTCTATTTTATATATGTTTTAGATTAGTTTAATAGTTGTTACTTGCATCTTACCGCATTAAGGTGCCACAATTTCTATACGATTTGGCCGGACAAAACGGTGTGTCCTTTAATATCCAAGTTTTTCATCATCTATTTAATAACATGAGCTTCCGGTTTGAACAGAAATAGACCTCAAAGCACTATTTTAAACAAAGTGGACTTCATTGGATAGATAATGCAGGTTAAACCGCTTATAAATCACGGCACTTTTAATTGTGAAAAATGCAGATGTTTACATGCTAATATCTAATAAACTAATAAACTTAGGTTTAGAGTGTGCTATATAGAAAGTTTCTGGAATAGCAAAAAGCGTCCAAAAATTTAACACTATATATAAGAGAAATATATGTTAGATTAAGAAATTTGATAAAATAAAGTTGGGAGAAAAATGCACAGCTTTTTAGTTTTTAAATACAACTGTCACTTTTTCAAGAAGAGCCTTGTCGACCCGACAGAATAAAAATTTTGACAAGATGGACTTTTTAACCCGACATGGGGGTTGTGAAAATTGATAAAGATTAAAATGTAGAATAGATTTCACGGAACCTGCCCAAATTTTGTAAAATTCTAAAGTAGGTAAGTCGTGCCAAACATCATGCATCATGCTTTTTTCGGTATATGGGGAATTTACACACAATTTTACTTTTATTTTTTGATTTATACGGGATACTGGGTGCCTATACAGGGTGTCCCGAAATTGAGGATCAATATTTTTACAGAGTGATCTGTCATAAAAGAAGACAAAAATGTCATGTCAATATATATCGAAAATTGCCTCGTTAGATTTTTCCTAGAAAAGGGGAGTTCCTAATTTGCTGACCCACAAGGTATGGGCAATATTTTGCTGTCCCTTAATAGGGGCAATAGTTCTGAAGCTACTTAACATTATTTTCATTTTTTGCAATTTTTTTACAATATAATAACTTTCAATGTGGTCTTCTAACGGGGCAGCAAGTTTCGACTAGATATATTTAAAGTGATTATAAGTCCTGGAAAGGAAGGAGAACTGTAAAAAAAATGCTAAAAATAAAAATAATGTTAAGTAGCATCAGAACTATCACCCCTATTAGATATATTTAAAGTGATTATAAGTCCTGGAATCAAAGAGGGGATGTAAAAGAATGCAAAAAATTAAAATAATATTAAATAGCAGCAGATAACTATCACCCCTAAGGGTTAGTAAAATTTCTAACGGGTCAGCAGGTTTTGACCACATTGAAAGTGATTATATGTGAATATGTCCTGGAAAGAAAGGGGGGCTGTAATAAACTGCATAAAATGAAAATAATGTTAATTAGCATCAGAACCATCATCCTTATTAGGGGTTACGGACTCCCCTAAAAAAGCGTTTAAAGACTAGATTACGAAATTTGGGCATTTTGGTATTTTTATAAGCTGAGTCGAATGCTGAAGTCAAAAATATTAATACTAATAAAAATAACCTAGATGTTATTGATTTTAAAAAATTTAATAAAAACTGTTATGCTTTTTTGCAAATCTTAATAACATGCTCGAAGTAAAAATAAAAACGTTCTGTAACCATATTCCATATCCAGGCCACTGCAATTTCTTCGGTTGTAGTACGAAATCTTGGATTAAAATGAAGAAACCGCCTATGAGACATCCGAAACTGATCATAAGCCAGATGAATAGATAAGCTCTGGCTACTCCAGGTGTAAAACAGCCTTGTTGGTAGGTGAGGCTATCGTAAAAAAAATGTGCGGGAACGACATTTGTGAAGCAAAACGCAAATGTAGCAACTACAGACGGAATGTAATATGTCGTATGCTCCGAAACCGCTTTGTGTACATCTACATCCGCCACCAACCACCACCCACTGAAAAATAAAAATCCTGATATTGCCGAAATTATTAAATTGAATTGCAAACTGTTTAAATGAAAACGGGAATTTGAAACGTCATACATTTTTATGAACGAAAATTAATTTTTAGGCACTAACTGCCAATATGACTTAAATTAAATTGTCAACCCATTTGACATGATATGTGATAACTTAACAGCACAGAAGTTTCATTCATAAACGTCTTTACACGAACCCCATTAGCTGAGCGGAGAACCCAGAGATGTACTCGAAATATTTTTATTTATTCTGAGCCGGACCTTATTAAAATATTTTGTGAGTAATGTTTAATCAAGTTTAATATATTTATATTGAAAAATTAATGTATACATAGTAGTTATGCACATATAGAGTGGTTTAAGTTTTTTAGATTTATAAAAGAATAAGGGCAAGGTTTAAATTTAATATAATTAATAATTGTTACATCAATTATATAGCTGAACTGAAAAAGGGTTTTAGTGCATGTTCTATCCATTTTACATCTGCCATTGGCGTGCGTGTGAAAAAGATAAATATTTTGTACTATTACACATACACAAAAATTGAATATTATGTTTCTGATTTTCACAGTTTTTGTGTTCGTTTATATTTTTTATAATATCCATATAAGTAAGAGGATGATTCAAATGTAAGCTACATAACCTCCGACTTTTATGCAGATCGTTTATTTTATCTAAAAGATCTTCTCTGTTGCAAGCTCTGACCCAGTTTCTTACTCTAAGATTAGACACAAAATAATAGTTTTAATGTTAACATGACAAACATACTTTATGCTATCAATGCGAGCAACACTGATCGCCAGTAAATAAAACCATATGTGATCCTCGGTTCAATAAAAAATTATAGTTTAAAATATCTACAAAATACTGTAAATAATGTAATTTTCTTAAAATATATTTTGTTCATTGACTATGCAAAAAAGTGTGAATCGTTTTTTCGTTTCTTTGAGAAGCATGTACGTTTAATTAATTTCCACAAGATTACATTATTTTGTACTTTTTAGTGCGTTACTGACAAAAGCTTGTTTTCTAGTTTTTTTTTAAAGTATACATTATTTTTTACTCCTTACACACTTTACTGGACTCATCAAAACAAAACATATTAGCTCAAACTTTAAGTTCGATGGTACCATATTATGTATTGGACTCGTCAAAACAAACCAAATGATCATCGGTACCATTTGGTACCATGGAGCTGATCAGATCAACTCGGTGGTACCAAATTATAAATTGGACTTCGTCCAAACAAACCAAATGAGCGCAAACAAGAGGGGTTTACTAGCTGGGAACATGTATAGAATTTGGTATTACCGAGCTGGTCAGATCAGCTAGCTGCTACCAAATTTTGATATTGCTATTTGAATTACCCACACTTGCAAATTTTCAAACACAGCAATTAGAGGTAGATTAAAATCGATTGGTATCATCGAGCTGATCAGATAAGATCGATTGTGCCAAATTGTATTAATTTCTGAATTAGATATAGTTACAAAATTTAAAATCCATACAGTTAGAAGTAGGTTAAAGTCGATCGGTACTATTTGTTATCATCGATCAGCACCAAATTATTATATATTATCATCCGAACTATGTAGGCTTGAAAATTTTTAAATCTTCACAACATTTAGAAGTAGGTTGAAACTGATCGGTACCATTTGGAATTATCGATCAGCCCGATGGTAGCAAATTATTATATTATCATCCGAATTATGTACGGTTAAAAAAATTTCAAATTGATACAACAATAAAATCAGAAGTAGGTTAAAATCGACTTCCTATATTTGTTTATATACATAGTTAGTTACATACAAGTGAACCTAATAAAAGTTTGTTAAAAACAATATTTAAACCAGTGAATGAAAATTTTACAATACGTATTTACATGACTTTCAAATAATAATTAAAAAATCGATGAATTCCCTTTACCCAAGTCAATTTATTAATCTGTGTTGACAGCGTAACCATAAACAAAGGAAAAAACAGGGAGACTAGACTTAATGATAAAATTGGAAACCGCGATAGTGTTTTCTCCGGTAGTCAATAGTGGCGCTCGGGTTTTAAAAAATTGACATTAGAATTTTAAAAGTGTCAATGCCGAAAAATTTGTTTTGACCTTGGATTAATCTAAGGTTTTGACATTACTTTGCTCTGCCATTCCATATAATTATAAGTGGGGATAAGAATAGTTATATCATAGTAGAAATAAACTAGTAGCTCCACTCTCCCAAATATTTTCGGCCTGCCGACAAAATTCGGCAGATTGTTGGCAGCATGCAAAGCGCCTCAGTTGATACATCCGTCGTTCGAGCTGCGAGGTTCGAGCATTGCGTCCTAAAACAGAGTCGGATTGGCGAAAATGAATACGTTACTGGGTGCAGCTATTTAGTGTCTCAACACATCGAAAAATTCTTGCCCAATTCGGCCAAAACTTTTATCTATGAATTTGGCCATATCCGTAGGCATCAGTGATCGCGCGACGCGAAAAATATGTGGCAGAAATAGATCAAAGGAGTTGTGGAGGAGTGAACCTAGTTTAATTTCGGTTCTGGTACAATTTAATATATCTCCATTTTTGAACTTTTTTGAGTTTTATTAGAAAGCTTACGTCAAATTTACTTCATTTAAGCAAAAGAAGCGTGGATGCATTACAATTTTTGACAAAATAATACAAATTAGAATTGATTTGTCAAGTCGCGCCACGGCACTTTTAACACATTTTATTTGAAATTCAGTTACGTTTTCTGCATGTGACTGTTGTAAGTTAATATATGTGTATTTTGAAAGATTTGTTTATTTCTAGTATATATTTATTAAATTAGAATTGTTTTTTTTTTAACAGAATATCTAACAAATAAAGTTTGTTTTGTATCTAATATATGCGCTGTTGCCAAAATAAATTTTGTTCTACTCTTTGAAGTGACAGTAATATTTTTTTTATATAGATGGATTGGTGCAAGTCAGAGTGGAAAGGAATTAGATGGAGTAGTACCGGGTTAGCACCAGGTTAGGCGCCGGAACGGGATAACGCGGAGGCACCATCATTAAAGCAAAAATATTTAGGGTCAGTTTCACATTAAGTAGGCACATATTGTGCAGGAAGGGAAATTGTGCATTTATTTGGTTTTATTATCTTTAGTAATTTTAGTTTTTTTTTACTTATAATTAAAAAAAAGCGGTTTAGGTTAGGTTAGGATCGCTGTAAAAAAAGCGTGCGGTCTTTTTAACAAAACTGTTAGGTGGATGTGTTCCATTAGCGTTAGGTTAGCCCAGGTTCGTCGATAAAATCATCATTAAAGCCATTAAATCACACATGCTAAAATAATATCTGAAATATGCGCGCACTGTAAAGTAGCGTGATTGACGATAGCGATTTAGGATCCTGTGATTCAAACTGGGTTAGATTAGCACGAGGTTTGTTAATAAAACTATCGTTAAACCGTTTTGTTTAAATTTAGGAATACTATTTGTTGCATATTTGAAGAAAACCAAGTAAGTTTGGCAAGAGTGCATATAATTTAGAATCTGTATTTTGTTAAAAACTTCATAATTGACAGTTGGAAAAGTAGTGAAATTTCTCAAATTTCTAGGTTATTTATGAAAAATGTTGTGATTTTTTGAATAAAAAAAACGCTTCATTCACGATTTTTTTGCTTAAATATAGTAAATTTAAGATAAGCTTCCCAACAAAACCAAAAAAGGTAATAAATCGAGATGTATTTAATCGTACCAGACCCTCTTATTTCTACTATGATTACATCACAGATTAACAACCAATCTTATTTCTTAGACCAGGGAATAAAAGAGGACGCGTAACGCGCTAACATGCATGCATTGCTAACTTATATGACGCAACCCGTATACTCCTTCTACGCTGACTACGTCCGTTCGAGAGCAGCCCATTAACTATTTTATCGTGAAAACAGGGAATACAAACAATAACACGTTGTCCTTCTGACGTTTTCATTAAGTATACGTTTTATATTTGTTTGTTTCTTTTTCGATTATCGGTGATCAATCAATATTATAACAGTGTATTCCCGATTGATGCTACCAGCGTATTTGTATGTAGTATGTTGTTTACTATTACAAAGCTAAGCATTTATTTAAGAAAGTATACGCCAAAATAAAAACTAGATCTGCCTGTAATATTCGAAAATTCAGCTCTTTTTATAATTAAAAATCCATTTTTCAACTACATTTTTAGTTTAGCGTTAGAGAAATTGAAACAAATACCACCGCTCTCCTAATAAATGAAGTTCCTTTAGTTGCCCACTGTAATAAAACCAAAATATGTATGTACATATTTATGACGAGCATAGCTTAGAAAAATGATCACTAACAAACTGCACTAATATTATAAAATATTCAAACGGCAAAAAGTAGGTCTTGTTGAGAGTAAGTATTTCGGATTTTACGATTTTTTCAAATTTTAAACAAGAGCTTATGCCTTATAGTACAGATTAAAAAAACAAATATGCGGATGAAGCACTTTTGAACCAGAAAAAAATATAAAAACTAAATAATTTTCCTAGAGTTTTCAAAACATTGCAATGCAAAAACTCTCTAATATTATATTAGAAATAAAAGAATACTTACAGCTTTGCCAAATTGACTTACATTTCTTGATTTATGATGTAAATATTTTAAACTTAACTCTACGTTGCCAGTGATTGAGCTATACCGTTTTTTATGTTGTGGTTTAATGACGATGCCTTCGGCACCTAACCTGGTGCTAACCCGATACCGATTTACCGACTGTGCGAAGGTTGGCTGCCAGCTACGCTGGCAGCTTTTCTTCTCTACAGGTTTTTAATGATGATATCTTTATCGCCTAATCTGATGCTAACCCTTTACTGTTTCACCTTGTAATCCTAATCACAGCGTTTCAACTATGCAACAAAATGTTATTAACAACTCTAATCAACAGTATTGACTTCTTCCCTGGCAAAATGAAATTATATCTGGCAACATTGCTTCTTGAATTAGCGGAAATGACCGATTAATCATGAAATGTCAAATGTCAATTTATGTCACATATTTTGTCAATACGCTTTTAACATTCATTCTTTAAAAACTTAAATTAAAAAACAGTATGTTATATAATAATATACTCTAATTATATATTATGCATGCAATTTTAACATAATTAAAGGTTCATGCCTTACAAAATTATAAGTATCTGTTATGTTTTTTTTTTACAAAAAAGTGGTTCATCCGCAAATTTTTTGGCCGAAACGTTTTAATTTCGAGGTAAACTAGACAGTGAATCTAAAAAAAGTGAGAAAATTAAAAATACCTAATCTCTACAAGAGCCCAAACCTGTATTTTTTTTAAATCCTGACAACTGAAGACTACAAACGCTAGAGGGATCCAAATAGGGGACCGATTTTGTATATTAAGTTGCCTATCTATATTATAGCAAACTTACCAATGTTAGACAAGGAATTTCCTTGTCTAAGAACCAATGCTTTATCTATGCTAAGCTAACAAGCAGGAGTAGCGAATTGTGACAGAAAATCGATAACACGCCATGATTTTGGTGCTAAACCTTTAGTATCACCAATGCTTTTATGGCCGTTTTTGCCAAAGATTTTTGCATATATTTAAAGTGTTTTTCACCTCAAAGGTAGGTGGGGTAGAAAAGAGGGTGCAATTACGTTTCACAGGTAAATTAATGAAAAACCGACATTCTGCAAGCTATGTCTTCTTTTTTGCCTCGTCTAAGAGTTATATAGTATTAGAGCTTTAACAATAATATCTCCGCGCTAGAGCGCTCTCGATATACCCTAAATCTATGAATCGACGATGGTAATTCTTATTAATTTCCCTTATTAATCATCTAATTTCCTATATGTTTTGTTATCATACGTTTTGATTGATAATTGCTTGCTGTACCAATTTTTTTTTTTAGTTCGGAGTTGTACTATTATAAGGGAGGAAAGGGCAACCCCACAAAATCTCGCACTCGCTCTGCGAGAGTATCCCGGAATTTGGAATAATCAATATGGCAACCCTAACTCGGATTGAATTTACAAAATTAAATTAATGTATTTTTGTGAAGCGCTAATAGCAAAAGATAATCAAACCGAAATATAAAATATTGGTAAATATTTACTTACACTTATCAACACCGATTTTGATGCGGCGATGTTTCCTTTTCGATCTTATACACATAGTTTGTCAACTTTTTTCTGTTTGCTCAGTAATTTTTATAAGAAAACGATTGTAGACTTGTGTTGTTCCGAGTGGACCCGGTCCGATTGAACGAATCTAGTGGCGGACCCGGTTGGAACGAAACCAGTATCAAAATCGGACCGGGTCCGTCACGAGTAAACTGCCACTGACTGAATGTAAATGTCAACATCGATTTCACAGCACCGGGGTCGCAATTGGATTGGGTCCGCGTAGATCTAAATTCTTGACAAGATGGGGAATTGTTATCCTAACGGTACGTTTTAGCACAGTTAAAAGAATTTCTTGTTTTACCTGTGATTTTAGGGTATACTGTATAGCATCTAGCAGAAATGTAGACAGATATATGTCAACAATCACAGTTATATTTATAATCGTCAGCAGTTTAAAGTAAATAATAAAATATAATAATAATAATAGTTTAATTTTTAAGATTTAATAAAAACTTCGCCAGACTAAAATATAAAATATTGGTACAAATTGAATTGCATTCAACATCGATATGGATTATGGGTACCGCAGTGTTACCAATCGACGCCAACGAATAAAATCGAATGTTTTTGGAGCAGTAATAGATATTTCACTCTCAAAGACATTGGGAATGCTGTATAAGCGTCATTAACCATCGTTATTAGTATGTTTTGATTAGAAAGGATAAGTTAGTTAGAATATGTTTAATACATTTTGAATAGGGCATTCGTTTATACTATAAATATAAAAATGCACCAGTGTTTCCTTAGTTTAAATTAGAAGTTTGTCTCAAATATATTTAGAGTTATTTATTTAGTTAGAGTGGAAAACAATATTTAAAATTGATTTCACGTACATATACAAATATTGGTTACTTACATTACACAAATTCTGCAACTCTACAAATAGGCATAGTAAATAAATAGTATTTACGAAAAATACATTTATATTTATTAATAAACCTTAAATATTATAATTTGTGCTCCTTATAATCAATCATCTTTTATTACCGAAATTTGTTCGCAATGTTCGCATTAATTACATTTTGCTAGACCCATAATTCCTATCCAACAATGAATATAAAACATGGAACAGTTACCAAGTCAACAACTAATTCAACACACGTAACGTAGACACCGTAACTAAGTGGACCCCTAAAAGAATCCATTGGAACGGTTCCACGAGCGGACTGGATCCGAACGGACCGAAACCATCATCAGACCCGGACCACCCATGTCTAAACGATTGAATACACAATCAAAACAGTAACTACAATTGTGGGAGTGGTGCGGTTGCGCCAGGGCCAGAAAAAAATATCGTATTAGAAATATCGATAGAGCTAAAAACTATCGATTTATAAAATCGCATATTTAAGTAAAGAAATTACATTTACAAAACTACGCGACTTTTATCGATAGGCAACAAAAACCGTGTCACCGTGTGAATAAACCTTAACGCGCACCAAACAGGCAAACAGCCTTTTATTTTGAGTTATTTGCTATTTGTTTTGGGCAGGGCCGCATTACCCATAAGGCCCGGGCCTAGGGCCCGCCGCCGCAAAAAAACCCGTTTATATAATTTTTCTTGTTTCATTTTGTCAGTTAATTTTGTAAGTAATTTTTATATATTATGTTGAAAAAATAGGCGTATAATTGCAGTGATACTGATTTTATATTTTGTTTTGTAAGTATTCAGCGTTGTAGTTGCGATAAAATGAATTACAAACGGGAACAGCTAAAAGAAAAAAACCTGCGGAAATCAAAGCAACATTGAAAAAATGTAAAAATAGACAATTTTTTTCGAGTTGTGGACAAAAGTGACATCAGTCAGTCACCAGTTATTATCATACTATAGAATGTTGTTTTGTTTATTTGGTTTATTTTTTGTTAAGTTTAATTAGAATAGTTTATATGGAATATATTATGGTTGATATATAACCTTATTTTAGTTTTCTGTGTTAAAACAAGATTTCAATATTTTTTGCGATTTAGGAAAAAATTTTTTTCCTTTATATGTATTTATTATAGAGAGGGGAGGGTTTTGCGATTTGGCACCAGGGCCCCATGTTATCTTGTTACGCCACTAAATCAAAATATCAAAATTACACGTATTTTTCAATTTGGGACGTTATATTACTCAAAAATTACATCAATAAAATTATATCTACCAATTATTATTTTTAAAAAGGAATGTATGTTGCAACTAAAAATTAAATCTAATAATTCTTAAAATCTGTCACCCCTAACAAAACAAAAATTCCAAAACAAACGTCACCCATCACACAACACAACCCCTCTAGGGTTCCCTCGGCGATATCGGATTCACCTTCGGTTCAATACGAATGTGTATAACACATGCGTAGGATCCCGTAACGTTGCGTTCAACGTAACTCTGAACGTAAAATCGTAATGTGCATGCGTACTTGTCATTTAATACGAGTACGGATGCGTTTTTGGCACTGCCTATTCAGTGTAGTTGTAGTTGTGGTCTCACTTGGGTAGTCAACAAACGTAGTAGGCATATTGTTCCAGCCACAATCAGTTTTACAGTGAAGTAATGACACCATGGAGTAGCTTAACCACGTAATTGTTCAGAAAGTGTTACTATGAATATTGACTTCATTGTAGTTTATACTTGAAACAATTTTGGTGGCCAATACCAATTTCTCACTACGTTATAGTAACGGTGTAAATCTACATCAGTTTTTGGAAGTTTAAGGCTGCTTGGAATAACCTGTTAACAGTTGAAATTATAGCGCCGAACT
Source organism: Kuschelorhynchus macadamiae (assembly GCA_030620095.1). Lineage (NCBI taxonomy): Eukaryota > Metazoa > Arthropoda > Insecta > Coleoptera > Curculionidae > Kuschelorhynchus > Kuschelorhynchus macadamiae. The sequence continues at coordinate 121,086 of JAUTXW010003642.1, forward strand.
TTTACTCAATATTTGTATGAATTTTCTAAGATACAAATTGTAAAAGGTATTAATATGTTTAAAAAAATGTAAAGGTTTTGCGCGATTTTCTCGGAAACTAATCAACGCTTTTCCACGAAACACATTTTAATAAAAATAAGGTATAGGGGGTTAGATTTTTCTCTTTAGGAGTTTTTATTTTTAATAAATTTCGCGGGTTTAGTGTAGGGATTGGCGATATTAGATTTTACTTATCGATATGTATTCCTACCTATCGATAGTGTATTGCTGCCTATCGCCCGCCTCTCGGTATATTTAGAATTATTGACGAGCAAAAAAAAGTTTTCATCTTTGTAAATATGTAATCCGTGTGTCCATAACTACAGATGTCTCGGCTACCTATCGGCATTATTGTACACCTATGTATGTCGCTGACCTATCGACAAATTGATAATACGCCCATTTCTAGACGAGCGAAATATTAGATAAGAAACATGTATTAAATATTACAAAATACCGATACTTGTACTCAGTTGAAATGTTTGTACCTTCGAATACCGTACCGGTATCGGTCTCTATCTTTAAAACAATAAAAATGCCAATCCTCTTCAAATAATAGGTTCGTTATTTTAATAATCCAGTCTTAAATTAATTATGTAAAAGAGTAAGGAATATTTATACGATATCTGAAGTGGGAAGTAAACAATAAACAACTCTTACCTTTAAACGTTTATGTGTTTCCAGTTTCCACCCGTCCTCAAACATTTCGTACAGAATGTGGTAGTACTGGTAGTTAACGTTAGCTTTTTAAAATAAATCCAATAACCACTTCTAGGCGGAGTTATTATTAAGTTTGGTTACTTGTCTTAAAAACAAGATATATCTTAATTGAATTGTTCTTGAAATTCACACTCATAAATTAACAGAAACAAAAGATGCCTGCTTATAGGTTCGTATGTGACGACCCCTCGTAAGTTTTACTAAAGGTCCGCATATCAATGGACAGATTTTTATTGTATATTAGAATTTTGGTAAAATTTTCAGGTTTTTATCTCTATTGATGTTTGCCGTCAACAGAAAAAGATCTACCATATAACAGAGAAACGGTATTGTCTCTAACCACATGAAGACAATGCCGATTAATTAACGGCGCTCTTCCGTATTTTAGACAAAAAAAACTTCCAAATGTAGAACAGGTCCTTAGGCTTGGACTTCCACCAATCACATTACTTCAAAATGCGCGTGTATTTCAAATGTAATGTCCGATTATTTGACGAACCTTAGCTAACCTAACGCTAATTCAGCTTGTCGTTTTCGTTGCGATAGTTGTCAGTTGTATTTTTCAGAGTATTTTTTGAGATGTTTGAACAGTTAAATAATTGTGTTTACTGCAAATAGTATGCCTATTGTTAATAAAATATGAAAAATACTTATAATATACATAAGTCCCCATAGTGTGTTCTCGGTTGATATCTTGGTACCGGTTAGAAATAGGGAAGAAATATATGGTAAACTATCAAAAACTAAATCAGGAAAGTGTAAACCGTTTTGTTCTAATTTGAACATTTTAATTTAAACTCTACAGCTGTTCAAAATTGAAAATCCCAGTTTTTAAATGTCAATATCTCGAAAACAATTAAACTTAGGCCTCTGGCCAATATATGAAGTAGACGTAGAATTTTAGATAAAATTCAAATATGTAATAAAATATAGGGTGTTTCATATATGAAAAACTATTTAAGTAGGTATATAATCATCCTATATACTAATATTTATATTTAAACTTTTTCTCTATCTCTAACCATTATCACCAAAACCCAGAACATACTACTGGGGCACCTTGTATAAAAAAATGTACATTTTCTAAAGTTATTCAAATATTTGTCATGCTAAAACTTTTTACATCATATTTTTTCAAATACGATGCGAACTTTTTGAAATACACTCAGCAAAAAAACTTTTGGGTTTCATAGCACTATATGTAGCCATAATATTTACATTTTTATCAATAATCTTGAGATATTATCTACAAATAGCACTCTAAAAATTATCTTGTGATTACACCATAGTTTACTAAAAAAAGACATGTTTTTATATTAAATTCAAGAAAACATAAAAATGATCCTAAAAATATGAATAATAACCTAAAAAACGTATGATTTGTTTCTGTCAGAAGATGACATTTCAAATGTTAAGTGAAAGAACTGTTGCCAGAATTCAAGAGCAGATATAATGTAAGTCTTACATTATTATTAATCCCCGTTCAGGCAGATGACTTTTTTAACAAAACTTATAATTAATAAAAATGCTGTTTAGGTTAGGTTAGAAATGGTTAAGTTTGTTGTGAAGAAACCGCGCGGTAACTCGCCATCAAAATTCCGAGTCTATATTAAAACAAAGATTTTTTTAACAAAACTTATACTGTTAGCTGGATCTGTCCCGTTAGCGTTAGGTTAGGTTAGGTTTGCCGTTAAAATTATCGTTAAAGCTATACATTATCAGTAACGCCATAAAATCACATTTTAAATAATTGAAAATCCGATCTGAAATACGCGCGCACTCTAAGATGGTGTAATTGGAGAGTGTCGCAGCGGATTTAAGGTTTTTTTTAAACGGATCTGTAATAAAACAAAGATAAATCAAAGAATATGCTATCCATCTATGCAATGGTTTTTTTTTAATAATTAGAAGGCATTGGCAACAGTTTAATGAAATTGTGTTCTCAGCGTCATCGTGACGTAATAAAAAAGTGTATTTCTTGAATATTTATGATTTTCAAAATGCATTTTCTCAAAAACTACTGGATCCTTCACACATTTTAAATCTGGAAATTACTACTAAAAATAAATACTTCTTAATGGTTTTTGAAATTTTTCAAAATTCGTGCTACGTATAGCGTTATAGACCCAAAATTTGAACCAACATCGCTAAACATAAGTTTTAAATCATAATAAACTAAGGCTGCATTTTATTGTAACAAAAAAGTTTCAATTTTGAACAAAAAAAAGCTAATATATGTAATTAAATGCACATAGAAGAGATATGGACAATGCCGTGCTAAAGTAAGCCGGTCGCCGAGTGACGTAGATCGCTGACAATGAGTTGGGATAGGTGAAGATCGTTCGAGGCAACCTATAGAGTTAATGGGTCTTGGGACAGATCCACCTAACAATATAGGTTATGTTAAAAAAATCCTCTTTTTAATATACTCAGATTTTAACCATTTCTAACCTAACTTAACTTAACTTAAAAAAATAAAAAAGTCATTAACCTGAACGAGGTTTGAATATGCGCCGCATCCAAAGCCGAATTTCCTACCATCTAGCCAGGAGGCCCATGTTGAACATCCAACAAAAGTTGATCATACTCCTCGGAAATAAACGACGAACCAATAGGAAGTGCTTTGAACAATTTATGTTGTGATTAGTGGAAGTCCAGGTGGATATGGTTTTCTTATCCCATCTGAACAAGAATAGTGCCATCTTTCCTCTTTTTATTAAAACCGTCATTGATTCGCTAGTAGGTTACTATCAGATGTGCAGCAGCAGCAGTTGCTAAATTAGTTTCGATACTACGAATTTGAAGTATCTCATTTTCCAGTTCGATAGACACTTATTTGACCTATTTGCTTTAAAGTGGACAATTTTTGTAAGAAAATGTTTCCCCAGTTTTAGATAGGTAGGTACCTAGACATGTTTCTTCTCTTTGGTAACTCTACTAAACATTTTTACTTTTTTTTTTATATTGAATCGTTTATTTAGCTTATAAAAACTAATTACCAAATATACAATTTTGAAGTAAAAAGACAAATATATGCATATGTAACTATTGTTCCACTAGTAGAGCAATTAAACGACTTAAAACTACATAAAATGAATTAAGTACTTATAAAAGAAATAACATTTTTACAAGTCAAAAAGAAAACATTTAACACAAGAACAATAATTATGATAATGAATCTAATTATTCCACTAGTAATAGTGAAGACAATTAAAAATAAATGAAAATCTATTAAGTTAAACTAAACTAAAACTACACACAACTAGGCTAATTTTAAAAGTCAGAAAAAAAACATTTGACAGAAACAACAAATATAAAACAAAATCCAAACTAACAATAAATGCCACTCAAGGCATAGCACATAAATTATATTTCTCCAAAGTGCCTTGCCTTGTGCTGTTTCTTAAAACAATAAACAGATTGACAATGTTTTATGAAATCTGACAGCTTATTAAACATATCAAATCTCTTGAAGAAAATAGAGTTTTGACCCATTCTTTTATTTCTAGGCGCAATAAAGTTATTCTGCTGCCTAGTGTTATAACTATGCACGGTAGTGCGTATTTTCCCCTAAACCAAACCGGCCCAAACAGTTAGTGGACCGAAACTTCATTGGCCCAAACCGTCGAAATCCCGACAGATTGGAATGTGTGGAATGCGCCGCTAGCCCGACACTTTAAATACCGAATTGGCGAGCTACGCTACTGGCTAAAAATTCTTTAAATAGGCCTGCTGTGTTGTCAAGTTTTATTGATAAAAATAAATATATTTGTTGTTAACCGTATATTGACTGTTTTTTTTTTTTTTGGTTTATTATAAAGCATTTGTTTATCACAGGATAATATCTAATTAATGGAATAATGGAGATTGAATATTGAAAAAAAATTATTGTTGGAAAGCCCAGGAAGAGGTTATTGCATGTTTGCATTGAGATGATTTTAAACCTTCTACCCTTGTCTATACATAAACAAGGCTTCTACATATAAAGTGAGTATGTTTATTTTAGCATAGTGTGAATATGGTATAAAGTTGCAACCATTTCAGTTTTTGGACTCTTACACTCAGATAATCTTATTTGTTAGTATATAGGATTGAGTCCCCATCTGTTATTAATGTGGATATTGTTCCCTACCTAAAAATAAAACAAAGTTGTCTACTAAAGACCATATAAAAATCCACAAAAGCCTTGATGCTTGAACATGTATCTTTTAACTAATATGTTTTGTGAGCTTTTTGAGACACATTTTCAACTTTTTTTTTAAGTTTTTTAATTTTGTATCCTGATCCCAAGCAAATACCTATCTAAAAATCAGTTTTTATCAGACACATATTGATTAGTATTTTATAAGATTGTTAATGATTTTCCCTAAGCTTGTTATTCGTGCAGGTACTTTATTAATTATAATTTGTTTTAGGACCAAGTCTTCTTGATGTTTGATATAGGTATCATAGACAAGGCTTAGGAAGTTAGTTCTGCTCATATGTGCATTGCAGATAGTAGTGACGTGTATATTATAGTGATACTTGAGTACTTTCAATTACTGTTGCTGAGAAAGTGTGTGGTTTAAGAACTAAAAAAGATGCACCATATGATAAATGTAGGGTCAACTTTATTATTAATTTTATCTTTAATAATTTTTTTGTTACTGTAAAGTGTATCACATATTTTGTATATTGATTAAAGATATATAGCTAAAGTGGATTAGAAATTTGAAGATTTTTTCCCCATATTTTAAAAATATTAACTGTGGCCTATTTATATATTTTCTTCAGTTGGTATACACAATTGAGTAATAAGTTAATTTAGTAAGTATGCAAGATATTGCACATCTCACCTTTAATTTTTTTTAAATCTAAGTATGGCTTAAGAAAAAGTTAGGTAGATGATATAATTATAAAGAACAAAAGTCTTTCGAAGATACCTTCAATTAATTTCATGCTTTCAGGTTCTTAAGTTTATTAACTGGTATAAAGTAGTTTAGATCTTGTAAATTATTTTATCAATTAACTTATTAAAATATAAACTTTTATAGCCTAATCTTATAAAATTTCCTAAAAATATTAGATCTTATCGTTGATTTTACCATATGTTGGGAACTGGCTGTCAAACTTTTAAGACTGCGTATTGTTGAAAAAATTATGGTACAGTCTTTATTCAAGTAAATGTTAATTTTAAATAAATAGTTCCAAACCAGTAAAAAAGGTATCCTACAATAGCTTTATACATAGATTCTGTCATATCACAATTAAATCAGCTGTACATTAAGGTATCATATAAGATTAATAATACTTAGGTTGAGACAATGTTTCAAGAAGGATAGACATTGACTGAAAGCATTATCCCATATAATACCTGTAGTGCCTTGTTTAATGTCCGACTAAGAAAAATATTTTTTAATTGACAAAAATCTAGTTTAAACATTATATGTTAAATATTATTTAACTGACTTTGACATAATGTCATTATTTGTCAAAATAAACTAATAATAAATGGTGCCAAGAATATATAACCAAATCCCATTGGAATTTAAGAGCAAATCATATTATATAATTAAACAAAAATCTTGAATACTTCAAAATGAAGTAAGCATTTCATGATTGCATACGAATTTTGATTGATCATAAATTAAATGTTCATTTAACTTTTTTGTAAAAAAAATTGGTAAATGTAGAAGTTATAGATTTTTAATCCATTATTTTCTATCTATACTGGGTGTTTTTTCGGAAAAGCATGACAATTTTTTTTGTTTTGATGGTACACCCTGTATATGTCCATCAAATGGGTCTCTTCTTGCTAATTATAATTATACTAGGTTTGAAACATTTATCGTGAAACACAACTGAGAAAATTGACAATATACCTATTATAAGAGATGTCCGAGAAAACATAACACCGATATGAATAACTTGCCTCTTATGGCATGGTTTTTCTCCATTGTCTTTAAAGGTAAAGGTATCAAATCTAACATATTTAAGATTAGCAAAAAGATGCCTATTTAATGGGCATATAATAGACAGGGTGTCCCATAAAAAAATTGAGGGTTCTATTTATAATCAATATTCCCTTAAATTATTAGATGATAATTGATCATTGTAGATGATAAAAATACTATTTATTTGCTTGTCATTGTTAATATATTTTATTGTTATAGTTTAAAATTTCACAATGTTTGTATTTATTTAATATATTATTATACAAAAAAAACATAATTTTACAAAAGAAAATACACTTAATACTCACAAACAGAACAAAACATAGAACAATAGTTAATAAGTAGTAATAAAACTCAGATACTAAAAGAAGTAAAATGTAAGTTTAACCCTAAAAGAAAAAATTACGTGCTAAAATAAATATAATCTATAATAGCTAGGACTAAGTTTTGTAATTTTTTAAATAAAACACATAATTTTACTGATTAATTTGTTTGTGCCCAGATGCATACTAATCATACAATTACTATATATATATATATATATATATATATATATATATATATATATATATATATATATATATATATATGTATATACTACTACCTGGTCTACCTACTACCTACCTAAACTTGGTAAAGCCATCCAAAATAAATAAGTAGCTAACCACAATCACCATATTAATATTGCATAAAATGTGCCATCTCTAGACATTTATAGAAAACTAGCTATATTCACTGTTAAAATTTAAAATGATCAGTAAAATTGAACTTTGTGACATTAACTCAAATCATGATATTAACAGGCATATTTTTTTTCCTGATAGTATGGTGAATGTAAGATATTTTGTCTTAGGCGCAATTGGTCAAATCAGGAGTACTCGATGTACCTACATAAAAAAAATAATAGGGTTGAATTGATAACCTCCTTTTGGAAGTCGAGTAAAAATTACCTGCACAGATTAATTCAAATAAAAAAAATATATAAGGTTCGATATTTTGTTAAGGTGATAAAATGCCAATTTGTCTGGGCAGGTGAACCACTGATTTATTAAATACAATAAAATCCAATTTTCTTATTAAAATTATTTAAAAACAATTTCAAACAAATAACTTGGTTGGTGTGACAACATTCTTCAGGGCCTAGCTCGGATATAGTAAACAGAGCCTATAATTATGTTTTACTCTTTCAATTTCTCCAAATGCAACAGACCAAAATTATTAATTTTACAAAAACAGTTTTGAAGCCAGGTATAATTTTGTGAGTTTTTTAACCTTACAATAAAAAAATACTGATATTCAATTTCCAATGATCATTTTTGAAGCTTAGTTTGCATTGGTTTTGATTAAAATTCTACAAATCATATCACTTGTTAACAATATGAATAACTTAAGTCTGTGATTACAAATAATTTCATAAGAAATTAATTACAGCTACCCTTACTTTTGACTAAATATGCTAGGTTGATTTTGAAGCTACGTTTAAGGTGTGAACGAACTATTTTTAAAAAATTGAAGAAGTTATCAAAATAACTGGCTTCTTAAAGCTAAAGAAGCAAGCTTTAAAATTCTGAAAATATTAACAAGATAGATTGCCTTCTTTTTAAAATACAGACAACTGTGTTTTTGTTATGATAACTTTAATTAAGTTTATGATTAGTTTTTATGAATTTTTCCAGTCCAGTCTGGAGTTAGCCTAACCCTGGATGTAATAATAATAGCTATATTTTAAAAAATGATACTTTAAATCATTTTGTGTATTTAATCACAAATATTTTTAAAAGTTATATATCTTTGTTACTGGACATTGTGGATAGCTATATGATGTGGAGAATCCGTGTTGAATGATTTCAAAATGTATCTACTTAATTATGTTAAAATAGGAGGAGCTATGAGTCAGCCCAAAAGAAATCAAAATTGAAGTACCATAAGGTACAGTGCTGCGTCTTGTGCTTTTTAACATGTATATCAACACTCTTTGTAATCTTGGCACGAGGGGGTAAAGTGGTTGCCTATGCTGATGACTCCACTTTGATTTTCCCCAGTAATACATGGGAAGAATTGCAGTATTTATTAATTGAGGATATGAATAAGGTTAAATAGTTTTTGGATAACTGACCCTTAATGTAAAGAAAACTAACTTATTCAATTGCATAAATTAATAATCCAAATTTTAATCAAATTAGCATAGATTCTTTGAGTGTACTGTTGGTAAATAAAGCAATAAAAAATAATAAAAAGTTTAAATAAATAAAAAGTTTTAAGAAGTAAGTCTATTCATTGTAGGTCAGACACATTGTAATGGCATACAATACCTACTTGACAAAATGGTGAATGTCAAGATATAGTTTATTTTCAGAATAAATCTAAACCTAAGATTATATTAAACATTAACTTTATTTAAAACACATTACAGTAAATATTTTCTTCGTATGATGTAATCAGTCTTCTCAACTCACAAAGGGATTGTTTTCACTTGCCTCGCCCCTGGCAATAACTGAATTGGTGTAGTTGGTAAGAAGGCCAGATTTTAATCAATGACATACATACTGACTTTCTAGAGCTTACATCTTGTTGGTGATCTTATTACATAGTGGTCGTCCCTAGGCATACTAAAAATAAAGAATTTTCTTAATTACTTTCAAAAAAATTAATACTATTATTAAAAAAAAAAAAAATGAATGAAATAGATATTGCACTACTTAGAAAAATAACCAGGTCCTGGTGAACTTATGCTATTTGAATTTTAAAAAGAAAACAAAAAAAAACTACATTATATTTAAATAATGAGCCCATATAATTTCAAAAAAATTGATCATACTAAATGCTTATTTGTGGAAGTATTATTCTAGTTTTATCTTAGGCATGTTATAAATATATTTGATTTAATCAGAAGTTGTACCATCTATACATTTTTACATTCCGATAAAACTTTAAATTCTATGAATGTCAGTTTTTAAATGTTTGAAATCGGACAAAAAATGGCGGACCTATTTAACTGGCCATGTCACAAATATTAATGCAAATTTTAACAGACTTCAAAAAAGGAGGTTATCAATTTGACCCTATGAATTTTTTTGTATGTATGTACATATATTACTCTGCGATGGTTTCAACAATTTTGATGAAGTTTTCAAGGAATATTCGGGATATTGCCCGAGTGGTCCCACAGCCAGCATATTGTAAAAAGGTTAAATATGGCGGAATGACGCTATATTAAATATTTATTCGACGCAATAAAAGCGTACACCATTTTATTAGGAATTTACATAGATATATATGGTTATTTGTTAAATATAACTTAAAATAAAACTCATATAAATTGAACTAAAAAGGATGAAATAAAAAACTGTATAAAAAAATAAAACTTCAAAAAATGCACCTAAAAATGGAAAATAATATTTTATTCCATCTGGAAAATTTTAGTCTGTGAAGTCAGCACCAAATTAATACAGATAGTAAAACATTATACTCTTGGTATTAGACATCAAAACACTCATTACATAAATATAGTTTTGTGATTAGGTAATTAAGAATAAGTTTGGTTTCGATTTCACAGACACAAGGTATAGGATTCACTTCTGGGGCGTTTCTTCACAATATCTACTTCAGAAAGCTTTGTTCTCCAAACATAAATATTTATAAAAAATAAAAAAACTTCAAAAAAAAAACAAAACTAAAAAGTAAAAAATAATATTTTATTCCACATTGAAAATTTGACTTTATGAAATCGTCTTCAAACTTATTCTTAATAACTTAATCACAGACATTTATATAATGGGTACCTACATATATGGGAATAAAATATATTATTATCTATTAATTTTTACATTCCGATAAAACTTTAAATTCTATGAATATCAGTTTTTAAATGTTTCAAATCGGACAAAAAATGGCGGATCTGCAGGCATTTTCTTTATTTTGTTTAGATGGCCATGTCACAAATATTAATTCAATTTTTAAAAGACTAAAGAAGGAGGTTATCAATTTGACCCTATGTATTTTTTTATGTATGTATATCGATTACTCTGCGGTGGTTTCAACAATTTGGATGAAATTTTCAGGATATTCCCGAAGTGGTCTCCCAGCAAGTTTATTGTAAAAAAGTTAAAGAATAGCAGAATGACGCTAGATTAAATATTTTATTTGACACAAAGCGTTCACCATTTTATCAGGAAATAACATTTTTGGCTTTAACTTCACAAACTAAAATTTTAAAGAGGAAATAAAATATTATTTTTCTTCTAAGCACTTTATTTAGCTACCTATTTAACAAATTTTTCTAAAAGTTTTCTTTGTAAGAAGAAAATATTTTGAAAAGGAGAAATGCCTCATCTCTATTAAAATATCTAATTATTTTGACATATGAATTACCTCAGCAGTTCTGTATTTATTCTCAGATGGATCATAGAACCATTCCTCACTGCTATGTCTGTCTACTCATAATTTTATATGCAAAGCTGATTTTCATTTTTTATTGTTGTCTAAGATTCATACCCCGATTTGCCAAAATGGAGTCCACTGTGGATGATACATCCATGAATTTACATGGTTTTGTAAAAATGCAAACACAACTATATGTCAAAATCATGTTATCAACCAAATACAAATGTTTTTGTTGAGGTTTTTCTTTTAACTAACATTTAGTGTGCACTATACATTAAAAACCCAATATATTGTAGAAAATCCGAAGAGGAACATTTAAGAAAAAAATGTATACCTACACAAAAAAGAATCTAGGTGACTTACCAATATGAAATTTGTACATTACAATATACTTTCTGATTATTCTGATGTCCTAATATTGATAGTCCTTTTAAATTGCCGAATCTAACTTTCTAGTACTCCCTTTCTTGAAATCGCATTTGAATGGGCGAAGAGCTGAGAATTCAGGACGTATCCGGAATACAGTAAAAGTTTGCATTCTTGCATATTATTTCTGCATGTTTCACAACCGAACCAACTAACAATTTACATCATGTTAGTAAAATTTATTTTATTGTATTCTAACACTGATACGACGCAGTAAAATTAATACGTAGCTATTTGCTATTTTTATAAACAAAATTCTTTGAGAACGATTTAAAACTTATTATTTAGGAATATTAATAACATGTTATCAACCATAAATAAAAAAACACCATATTATTTTACTAATATTTTCGGAAATATGTACTTCATCTGAACGATAACGCACTTTGGCAACAGTGACTGAGTTTCTTACGTCATTGGCGTACATATTTATGTATTTCGACGTTTAAGGCCAAGGACAAATTCCATGCATTCCAATGTGTCGGGATTTCGACTGTTAGCGCCAGTGATGGTTATGTGTAATGTAGGTTCGGGCAAATGTCTTTTAGGGGTATTAACTGTTTGGGCCAGTGAAGTTTAGGGCCAAATACATCGAACCCTATGCACGTCATTATTATACATAACCTTATTGCAACGATAAGTAGGCGTACCACCAATCTTAATTTTAAAAATTAGGTTTAACACATTTAAAGTTATGTATTCAGACACTGGTAACCACTGTAAAAATTCCTGCATTAATTTAATTGGTGTATATCTGTTACATGATAAAATTATTCTCATGGGTCTGTTTTGTAATTTTTGTAAAACACTAATTTCATTTTTGTTTAGTAAATACAGAATACTTGTGCAGCAGTTAAAGTGTGGAAGAACCATTGTATTGTATACAGTGAGTTTTGCCCAAAATGAGAAATACGAAGCACACCTTGATAAATGATTAATATTATAGCTAATTCTAGGTATTACAGACTTGGCATATTCTTTAAAGTTTAACTGTTCATCAACAATTATTCCTAAATATTTTATTTTTTTAACATGTTTGATAGAACAATTTCCAAACTGTATGACATGTTTATTTTCTATGAATTTTTTCCTAACAGTTTCAGTTCCTAAAATCATAAATTTTGTTTTTGTGATATTAACTTTAAGTAAGTTCAGAGCACCATTAATGTTAGCCACCAGTTGTTCAAGATCTTTCGATGAAGCATAAATGAGGGTATCGTCTGCAAATAAATGAACATCGTCTGCACTGACAACATGTACTATATCATTTATGTACAAGATAAATAATAAGAGTCCCAGAATACTTCCCTGTGGTACACCATGATCATTTACCACTTCATCAGAAACCTTACTATTCAGAATCTGTATTTGCTTTCTATTGTTAAGATAGCTTTCAAACCATTTCAACACATTATTCCGTATTCCTATCATATATAATTTAGCTAAAAGATTTTTTCTATCAATAGTCTCAAATGCTCTTTGCAAGTCCAAGAATACACCAATTGTACTATAATTAATATCCATACTGGTTTTTCCATTCATCCAACACACACTGAATAGCAGTTTCACAACTATGTCTCTTCCTAAAACCAGATTGTTTGTCTGTTATAAAATTACTATTATCTACAAAATCAATAATCTGATTGTAGACAGTTTTTTCGAAGACTTTTTCTAGAGCAGCCAACATATTAATAGGCCTGAAATTTGAGGCCTCAAAACAATTTACTTTTTTTTTTGAATAGGTACTATTGTGGACAACTTCAATCTTCTAGGGAAAACACCTTGTTCTAGTGAACAATTTATAAGATTAATTAGTGGATCTTCTATTGCAGCATAAATATTCTTTATAGTTTCTATAATCCGCCTCTGAGACTGAGTATGATATTGAGGCTTTTCGGGCGTATATTATAGACATTTATAGAGCACTAGCAATTTTCACTCAGTAAACACACTAGTAACGCAAGTCGCAAAGCGAAAAATTGACAATGGGTAGCTCGTATTGTTTTTTCAGTCGCATGTGCGTGCATCCATATTGTAAATTTGTGGCTTTATTTGTTTTTTTTGTGATTAAGTAGGAAATCGAGCCTGCAATAGAAAGTGCGCTCCTAGCAAAGTTTACAGAAAATTCCGTAAATTTTGCCCCTCCTTATTAATAACTCTAAACTAACATTAATAACTCTTTCTTCTTTTTCTAGCAACATATTTCATTCCCTATGTAACGATAAAATCAACATATTTCAAGCCTGGGCGAATTCTTCCGAAAGCTAAAACTTAACCATGCACTATTCTGGTCTGGTAACTGAACCCATGCATACATAATTATTATTTCAATCTTATTATTGTGATCACATGCAATAGACCTCCGCAACGCGAGTAGGCACGGCAGCGTCCTCATTGGCACGGCAGCGTTCGGTTTAGCGTTTCCGCTGGAACAATCGTCGGGCCGGTTGTTGTTCTCGCGGAATGGCTTTCATCTTGCCTGCCGAGCAGTGACTTTAAAAAAGGCTTTTCATCTCCTCCAAGCTGTATCCTCAGTCGTAATACAACATATCAGTTATTTGCCGGTTTCTTTTGAATAAATGCAAGCCTGTAAACGCTGCACAGGATGCCTTACATGGTAAAGTATATTGTGTAAAAAAGTTTTGTCTGTCCATGAATATCTAAATTATATTCGTTTAATTGGATGTAATTAAATGAAGATAATATTTTATTTATTTCCATGCTGTCTGGTCGAAAGACTCGAAAGGTGTATAATATATTATCATATAAATTAATATTAATGCAGTTTTCAGTTTTAAATATGCATATCTTCAATTTAAACAGTTGCTGCCAAGTGAATATTCGTCACCAGAAGATGTGTAAAGGAGTTAACGGACTAATTACACTCCGCATCTGGAATCTATATCATAAAAATGTTTAGAGTATTTTTTAATTTCGCGATTCTAAATTAAAATGTGTATCTACAAATCTATAGGGACCTCCATACCAAAATATAGGGGTAATCTGGTTAATCAATAGTAGTTTGACGAAGATTAACGGAAAATAACAATATCATATAAACTAATATTTAGTGGGACCGTTGGCTCGTGCAACCTTTTAGTCATGCTTGCAATCAGCTTTTTAGTAACTTCTTCTGGTATGTTCTCCCATTCGTTCATTATTCTGTTTTTTAATTGTTCCCTGTTTGAAACATTATGTCTGCGAACACGTAGTTTAAGTTCTTTCGGTAAAAGCTCGATGGGATGAATGTCCTGTGATTGTGGAGGTATATATGCAGCTGCCCAAATAACACAAATTAGCTTATGAGCTTTTTTGTCTAACAGTTAGCCATAAAAGACACATAAAAACCAGAGATTTGTCAAATTTTGGCAAATGATTCTTGGTTTGTTTTCTAGCCATGAAAGTTCGCTTCAAATTAGATTTTTTTGGCTCCAAAAGTAGCAGTTTTTAATGTCGATAATTACTTGGCCAAAAAATATCTATTATGGGGTAATTAAACCTCCAATCCAGATATATTCTAGTAAGTATTGAAGTTAAATTATAGTAAGCATAGCTGTTTAAAATGCCAGAATATGGCATTTTTAATCAATAGAAATCGAGGTCAGAATATAATCAATAAGTAGGCATTTTTCCCAAATTCCAACCAAACATATTTTAGCTAGTATTTAAGTTTAATTATAGTAATAATAGCTATATAAGAATGCCAGATTATGACATTTTAGGACAACAAAAATTGAGAGGAAAAACTATGGCTTTTATTATTACATTTTTGTTTCAAAATTGAACTAAAATTGGGTAGTTTTATTTCGCTTATGTTTGCTATAATATTGCCAAAATATGCCACATTTTCAAATTTACGTTTATAACCTATAAAACTATACTTAACCAAACTGAAGATATATTTAGAAAAACGAAATATAAATTATTTATCATACAAAATGTCTAATAAAAAGATGAAATATTCCACCACACATCATAAAAAACGCCGTCTTGGGGTAATCGTCGTTTAATTTTGTTATGCTGGCGCTCTCTTAAATTAGCCTCTTTTAGCGAGTACTAAGGGCAAACCAAGTAGGCATTTTTATTGGCAAATTTTTAGTAAATGTTGCTACCTTTTGGCTACATTTGTAAATTATTACCATCTGATAAATATTTGCTTACAAAGTGGCAAATTTTAAGGAATATTTGCTTAAAAAATAGCCCAAAGCTTTTTATGATCCGCCATGATTGAAATTAAAATTAAACTAATTTCCTAGCAGCCATTACTTGACCACTTTAAACAAACATATTCTTTATACCTATAAATACGTATTTTCATGCATGTTTTTTTTACGACATGAACCCTTTAATCAATTTTCTTAGTAAAATATAGTTCCAAACTAAAAAATAAAAAAAAATATACCTATTTGTAGAAATCAAAATTTTTAGTTTCAAGGGGCCCATGTTTTACATGCCTACACTGATTGGCTCTGTCAATACTATTTCTAGATAATTTGAAACAATTGATGATTTGTTATATAAATGAAGAAAAGGCAAAAAATGAGAAATTATTTAGGTAAATTTCGCAAAAAAATGTTACTCAAATTTCATCTAAAAAACAAGTCAGAATTCAGCTAAAAAAGCTCGATTTTAAAGTCAAGAAGTAGCTAATAAACCCAACCATAAAATCAAAAGAGAGGGTCGTATACTTGCCAATTGGCCATTTTTACCCTATTATGGCCAAATTATTATCCCCACTTTAGTTATATTTCCGTTTTTATACTGTAATAAAACTGTTATTTTGGCTAGCCATTTTAGCTATTTAGCCATGGACGAAAATTATTCATTTGTTTGGAGTTGAGCGAGCTGCAGATAGCTTGATAAAATTCGGCTGATCAACGTGTTTCTTCAATGCAGTTCTTAGGTGTATGGAGACTTTTTGGACATTAATTTGTTTGCATTTTATATGATTTTTTTTGAAATGATCGTCTGGTTACCGATATCTTTCAACACTATTTTTTGTATTGTTTTATTGCGTATTTTTTCTATAAAACCAATATGTTTTTCTTCAATACATTTCTCGACGATGTGGTGAATGCGTCCCATAATCTCACTGAAAACACAGCGCGCCATCTAATGAAAAAGGCAGAACAAGGTCTACCGGGCCAGCTAATAAAATAATTAAACCAGAAGCCCATGGTCAAGGGTAAAACATTATTTTAGCCTGGTGCTTGGAAATAATTTGCTATTAGTGGTGAGCCCCACTTTATGGACACTAATTTGAATACAACTGTGTAGTTAGCCGTCCATTGCCGCAATCAGAACATCAGAAGGTTAAGTAAATTATCTTACAGCTGTACAATACTAAACCTGCTGAAGTGTTTTACAAAATTAATGGCCACTGAAATAAAGCTGTAGTTCCGTGTCCCCTGTTGGTCCATTATGTTTAATTTAGAATTGTATGCGTATAATATATTTTAATATTATAAGTATGGTGTATTTCGTTTTTAACAGGTCTAAGCTCAATAAACACGCATACCAATTACGGGTTTATATGAACATGACATAATAACGCGACAGGAATTTTTATTTTTCAGGAAGAACATAAATAATAGGTTTGAGAGTTTTAAAAGGCCATGCTTTATGTGCCCAGCGTGTTTACTGCTTATAAGGTTTCGATACATGTTCCAGGGTAATAATTCATTATATTGTATATTATGTTCAGACTTTCGCGGTTTAATATTACTATTTTATAGTAAAAAAAACATTACCTCTTTTCACCGAACAGACGGGTGACAAGACAGAGGCGTATTAAGGGGGTTTTGGAGGTTAACCTCCTCCCCCCTCTAGAGCCTAAGTATAAAATTTAAATATAAACTGTTTTGAAGCTTAACAATGTATTTTATTTTATATCGATAAGCTCCGTATGAATAAATTAGTTTAGTTTTAGTGACAAGATACCTCAAAGGAAAGAGTTTTTGTTTTGATATTACACATACACAACCAGAATTAAACTAATATTTTCGATAAATTCATCGCCTCAATACATTTTCTTAATTTGTTTTTATTTTCAACCACATTTTGTTGATGAAAAACTAAGTGGGTCCAAAAAAATGCTTCTAGCTTGATGCAAATTTATCCAGTTTTGACAATTTAATGTAAAGTATTTTTAAATTAGGTTATTTATTAAGTTAACATATATTTATTCACATTTTAATAACAGCAACACTGATAATATTTTTTTTCTTATTGCTGAAATGATCAAATAAAGCCGAAATTATAAAGTACTCTATAGAAACAATCAAATAAATTATTCATGCAACCATTCTATTCATACTTCAAACATTTTGATTGAGCGCCATTTTGTTTCTTTGTCTAATAGACCCTTGCAGTGGTTTTGGACCAAATTTTTATTCAACTTTGAATGTACTTTTTGGTTTTTTTTATCTGTAAAATTGAATTTACAGTTATAATATATAGATAGTTTCAGAAGTATACCAATAGTAGATCTCGAGGTATAGACCATCATCAGATCAGTCAACGTCTATTTATTTTTTAAGTATTTTTTCTATCTGTATATTTTTTGATTTCAAACGTTTTTTGTTCTTTTTTTATAAAAAAAAACCTAAACGAACCGACTTCTCTGCGATCAAATGCAACACTCGACCACGCCCAAAATAGTAAGTAATTTTTAAAAATTATTTTGACAGTTCGTCGTATAAAGAATCTAAATTAGATTTTTTCGACTCATGCACATAATTTTTTGAAAAAAATGATTTTTTCAAGATACGAAAAAAGTTTTAAATAAAAAAAGTGTCACATTTTGAAGGTTATTAACTTTAGTTATTCCAAAAAAAATACAGACGACGAACTGTTTTCGAAGAAATCGACGAAAAAAGACAGGGAAATTAGAGATGGCAAACTCGAAAAAAAATTTTAAAAATCGGTAAATTTCCTTTACCCGGAACTTCCCTCGTTATGAATCTTTTTTTTTATTAGGAATAGTGATGTGTGACCCAATTTAATACAGTACATAGTTATTTAGCAACACATATATACTGTCTTTTAAAACATTTTTATTCGTCGCTACTTTTGTTAGATCATATTGGTTTCCTACCAATATTTTACCAGTTTCTACTTATGCCTCACTTGACTTTTGGGCATAATTTAAAAAAAAATCAATAAGTAGTAATTATATTAACACACACCGTCGTTTTGTGACGTCATGTTGAATTCGTACCAGTTTATCCCGATATCACATTTAGTTTTTCTGCAAAATTTAAAGTCAATTAACAGGCTTTTTAAAAATGTTATTTGGCCGCCGTTTGGTTCCGCCATCTTGAATTCGTACCAATTTATCCCTATATCACACTTAATACTTGTACAAAATTTGAAATTAATCTAATTTTTTAAATATTTTCTTACGCCGCCATTTTGTTTTCGTATATTAATACCAAAATGTTACCAGTTCATTCCTATATAATACTTGATTTTTGTGCAAAATTTAAAGTAAATTGGATAATCAGTTTTTCAGTAATAAAATTTTTTTAACATTTCACTGGGCCGCCATCTTATTCCGGCATATTGTATTTTTACCAAAATATTACCAGGTCATCCCCATATGACCCTTAAATTCTGACTAAAACTTGAAGTTACTCTCATAAGTAGTTTTTAAGCTATGCCGTGAACTAACAGGCAGACCGACAAACTGACACACAGACCGAAGGAATTGATAAAACATATTTTTTGGTATCTAGGGACGCTACAACGTGAAAATATGTAAAACCTGAGGTGATTTTCTAACGAATACAAATATTATATTTAGCCGCCATTATGTTTCGTCATCTACTACAATAATTTATGGAGCACAATTTGAAATCAGACCTTAACATTTCACTAGACCGCCATATTGTTTTGACATATTGGATTTTTACCAAAATGTTACCAGGTCATCCCCATATGACCTTTAATTTTTACCCAAAATTCGAATTCAATCGCCTAAGTAGTTTTTCAGCTATGCTGTGAACTGACAGACAGACAGACAAACCGACAGACGGAATTGATAAAACATATTTTTTGGCATCTAGATACTCTAATACGTGAAGATATTACATATATTGAACCTGAAAGGGCGATTTTTCACGATTACAAATATTTTATTTAGCTGCCATTTTGTTCCGCCATCTTGAATTAGTACCACAGTTTTGCTAGTTCATCTGTATACCACAGTTATCAATGGCACACAGTTTGAAATCAGGTCCTTAAGTACTTTTCCACGCTGAATTTTTAAATATGTTACTAAGCCACCATTTTGTTCTGCCATCTTGGATTCGTACCAAAATTTTACCAGTTGATTAATATATAATACTTGATTTTTGTGCAAAATTTAAGATACATTGTGTAAGCAATTTTTTAGTAATAATTTTTTTAACATTTTTGACCAAAATTTGAAGTCAAAAGGGTAAGTGGTTTTTTAGTTATGCCGCGAACAGACAGACCGACAGACAGACAGAATGATAGACAAACAGACAGATAGACCGACGCAATTGAGAAAACATGTTTTTCGGCATCTAGGGACCCTGAAACGTAAGGATCTGAAAAAATATCGGAGGGTGATTTTTTTACGAACACAATACTTCCCTTTCACGAGGAAAGTAAAAACAAAAATGGTCAAGGTCATATCTTGAAAACGGAATTTTTTACTTATTTTTCGCGTAATCAGTATAGATTAGATTACTAGGTTTGATACCATCTTTACACCTAAGAAATTTAAGAAAAACCCTATTACTGTAAAAAGTAATGTATTCTCATTGACTCCACTATGTGGATGGTAGAACGTTCTGTCACATTCTAACACTTTGCGTCTTATGGAAGAGTTTTTGTCAAATTTCTCGGGTGTCTTTGAAGATAAGAATGGTATATTTATTTAAGATCAAGGCGCGATCCATCTGCTGGATATATAATAGATATCCAGGGTGTTAGATTTAAATAACCACAGTATATATTGATTTAAAAAAAACTAAACAACCTGTATGTCTGCAAACTACACAAACTGAAGTAATTTTTGTATTTAACTATGTATAAAAATACGAAGATTTATAACCAAAAACCGTGTACAAGGGTTGCAATATGGCTTAGATGTTGAGATTCTTACGAGCCCGCTCCTCAGATGCAGAATTGTAAATTGCATTCCCTCAACTGAATGAGTTAATTACCTTTCCCTATAGTTTATTGTTTAAATAAGATAACGATAATTTCTTCAATATAAATGTTTTATCTTAAAATTGTAACATTAATTCCAGTAATCCTCGCGTTTTAAATATACAATAAAGATTATGCCATTATTAAAAATCTTTGAATTTATTGGATAATAAAATAATCATAAATCCCACGAGGTTTAATGGCTTTTGAGATAGGAGAGCATTAAAAAAGCCGCTGGTAAAGCAATTTACTCTAAAGAATAGATGGCAAAACCTTGGTTTTGCATAATATAATGTTGACTTGTTTTTGGAGTTTTTAGTCACTATTGAAAGGTTGGTATTTATTTCAGTGGCAAAGCCAGAAAAAAATATCGAGGGGGGCCTCCCGCTTTCTCTATTTTTGATCTTTATAATAATAATTTTTCTTTTGCCTTTTGAAATAACCAGACTTTAAAATTTTATACAAAACATCAGCTAGCTTTATCACTGCTTTATATTTGACTTAAAACAACTAACAATTTTGTAGAAGAAAAAAGTTTTATCCATACTTTAAAAAACAATTTTGAATATTCAGTCAGTTTTAAAACCTACTTAATTTATGATGGTTTCTTAATTTTTTTAAAAGCAAGGTTCTAGTCTAATCTGCGAATTTTTTTATGACAGTTCTTAACATTCTCACCAATAGATGATGGACGCAATTTCAGATTTTTTTTATATCCAATATCCAGATAATGGTCCAGTTTATTTATATGGAGGTATGAAATTAAAAACAAAATTTAATAATAATATAACAATTCATCATATATAACTTTTTCTAAATTTTTTTTGTCTTTTAATATCCATAGAAATATTAGATACTGATGCAGAAGGAAGATTAATTTTATGTGATGCAATATCTTATTCTTATAAATTTAATCCATATACTTATTGGTGTTTCTACAATAATTTCGGATTAATTAACGGGGCAATTCTGGCTTATTTTAACACAAAAGTTCAGATAAAAATATATTCAAAACAACTTAGATTTCGAGGTATAGTGTTTTTTTTTGTTTTTTAAAGAAACCTCTATTTTGAAATTACAATCAAAAGTACCAGACTAGAATAGGTCACAAGGTTTTTTTTTAATTTTTTGCGTCACAACCCAGTTGACTTCTTAAACTGTTTTCTGTACATTTGTGACAGTATTTTTTACATTTTTCTCTCATATTATTTAATATCCAACTTGTTAAATTTTTCGAGAAGAATATACTTAAACAGTAGAGCATATAAAAAAATCAACAGGCCAAAAAAAAAATGGGAAACAAAATAAATTTGGAAAATGAATACGGTCGCGGAAGAAACACTCTTTAATTTTTTTATAAGTCTGATGCTATTGTTCCGTAGCATCACTTAAAAAATGTTTGTATGCCATATTTGAATTAAATACATAAAACAAATCACAAGGCATCTTCAAAACACAAAAAAAATTAACAAACTAGGTATCTCGAAAACTAAATAGTTTTGGACAGTGCTTATATGAATCTATTGTCTTAAAATTAGTATGTCAGTGTTTAGGAATACCCTGGACCCTGGCACTTAGTAATAACGACACAAATCCAACCATTTTACTGTATGTGAACATTGCCTCTAAAACTTTAAATAAAAAAGTTAAAACTGAGTCCATTTATAATTAACGCAACACCCTGTAACTAATTTTTTTAAAAAATGCTCTCTTCAAGGCTTCCCGCCTATATTAAAACAAATACAAAATATTTTTAGTAGTATACGTAGGTAATTTAGAATTTAGGATTCAAAATTAAACACAAGAAAATAAAATAGGTTTTACTCTTTAGGGTTGTTCGTATCTCATATCCTGACGTCCCATGTTCAACTGTTCGACAATCCCCGTAGGAATTCGGAGCACAACCGATCACCAATGCGTCATTGCCAGTTTTATGAGGCCAACCTGACGGCTAAGTAAACCGCTCTACACTATGAAATATTAAATTTTTGAATGGACATTCCTGGCGTAGGACTGTCTATTCATTTGAAAAATTCATTAAAAAAATGTCCTAAAATGTAGTATCGAGTTATGTCACAACTGGATGAAAATTAGTGAAATAATTTATCAGTATCCACTTTTTTACTAGTGACAAATAATTAATTAATGGTAATTTAAAATTTCAAGGGACTATAATATAGGTACTAAGGAGGTAGGTAGGTATTTAGTTTTGTTTATATAGGTTACTATAAGCTATAGGCAAGTATTTAGGTAGATATTACATACTTATTGGTTTTTTTTTCAGAAGGAAATTATTTAAACGTGGGTTCTGTTATTAACTTATGAAGAAAATTAGAGTATCTACAATCTACAGTACCTAGTAACTAAAATTAAAAAACCAAAAAAAATATAGGTACGATGCTTTTTGCTTTATCTCTTAAGTAGAGAAAATATACACCGTTGATAATATCACTTTAAGTACTGCAGGACCTGGTTAGTACTAATTTAATCCAAGTTACTAATTTTTTATTTTTTAAATGTAGTAGAAGGGTCTAGATAAACTCACAAACATATATTACCCTTGAAACTTTGAAAAAAATAAAAATTTCCATGAAATAATTTAAATAGTACGTCAGGGAAAAAATGTAAAGAAATTTGGCATCGTCGTGCCGAGTTCGTTGTTTGGAAAACCGTGCCTTGTGGCTGGTGGCTGCCGCTCGACGTTCTCGTGAATAGAATGTCCGAGCAAAGAAGAGTGTCGTGCCAATAACAGGATTTTATTTTTATTTTGCTGTGTTTTTCTGTGTTGTGGCATTAAGCAGGGTAATTTTACGCCCAGGATATGTGCTTTGTGATACTAGTGTAAGTGTTTTAGTGTCATTTTAGTGATTTGTTATTATATATTTCCTTTTGGATTAACTTTATTCTTCGTTGCCGCGTATATGGACAGGGTAGTGTACGGATAACACAGGTTTTCCAACGACCTCAGTCGGTAAGTAGACAAAGTTTTCGTGGTGCTTATTTCCCTTTTGATTTTCATTCAACTATTTCTTTTTGTTTGCACGTTTGACAAAATCCCATGCCTGCGTTCTTGTCTGACGTATGTTCATGTTGTTTCTCTCTTTCTCCGTTCATTTTCCCCGAGACCGAAATGGCCGAATCACATTCCGTCACACTCTAATGAACTGCCCGGCCACATTTCATCTCTGTCTTGAATGAAAAAATGCTTACGTATAATTTTAGGGAAGCCATCTTGTAAATGTAGATTTGACAGATCATAAAGTTTGCTTATTTCTGTTTTATATTTTTTAGTTTATTGTTTATGATATGTTTTGTGTTTAATAAATGTTTATCTTGCTTCATTATTCATATCGCACCAAAAAATTATAATTTAATGCTAACGTTATGCATGTAGGTTCTTCAAGTTAGTTTATTTAAATAAGTAGTAAAAAATAGGCAAAAATCATAGGCGTTCGTTATATTTACATATTACATACTTACCTACCTTTCCTTCCAACTAAAACTAGGTTCCCTTTTTGAATTATTATTGTTATTGTGAAAACTAGAACTAGGTACGTAACGAGAATGAAGACGTCGAGGAGGGCGTATATCTGAGCGTAAGAGAAAAATACTTCCGTTATTATAATAGACTTAAATGTCCGTTTAACTTCTCGTTTAATTATAAATATCCTGGAAAATATCTTTGAACAAAGGTAGAATTTTGGTAGATCAACAAAATTATATTTTTAAATATAGGTAGGTATTTCATATTCAGTTTTCTACCCCTAAATAGGTAGGTAGTTATTCTCTCTGTGTACAGACATACTTATATACATATTATATTTTTGCCATGCGCAACTACTTACATAAGTTGTTTTTGTGCTTATTGACTGACTTACTAGTGTAGTCCAGGGTCCAAAGATAAAAATACCGAGAAAAATGCCTACTATGAATTCTCCGAAATTGACCAGGCCTTGCTTAAAATGAATGACCACATCAAGAACTTAATCATTGGTCATTTAGAAAAAATATTATCACCCTCCCCCCATCTTCCACACCTCAATAGCCACCCCTGTAGGGGGTGACAAATGGAGGTAGGTAAAAGGGGCTGACAATGAATTTAAAATTACTCTTGAATGCAATTACTCTGAATCACATTGCTTTAACACCCCGTAATTTAATATATTACAAGAAACTGGACAAGAATTCAAGATATACATACATATATCTAGGTATAAAGCAAAAAACTAAATCTAAAACTACTTTTGAATACTCCATATACTGAAGAAACCACTATAGGTGCTTGATAAAACTCTAAAAAATTTAAGCAGGATCCCTGAAATTTTTAATCGCCACTCAAAGCACCGAAGTGAGCACACAAGGAGATATTTGTATTCTGGACCCATGTCGGGCTAGAAAGTTCGTCCTGTCAAAATGCGTATCCTGACGTCAGCTAAAGCGGTGGGGCGGTTAACTTGCCATAATACGTGTACCTGTACATCGTCAGAAATCCTCAAAATTCTTTCCAGATTCCTTTAAAATCTCAAAATCTTGCGAAATCCGTTTAAATGTAGTGAAATCTTTAAAATCTCTTGAAATCATCTAAATCTTTTAAAATCCCTATAAGTCTTTCAAAATCGTTATAAATCGTCAGTTGCGTCAATTTTCCCGCTCAATTGGCTCCGCCACTATTTTGAAAATAACTCGGGCTCGGCAATTTTATTTCATTTTTTGGAATATTTTGAAATTTTTTTATTTTATACATGGTGGCACAAAAATCTTGGTACTAATTCAACAACGTACAGAAAAAGCTATTAAGTTATAGAGCAATGTATTTTGTAAGTATGTCCTACTATAATGCAGGCACCCACTAACGAGTCCAGTTAGGTAAGATTTTTTTTAATTTGACCGCAAAGGGGATGAAATTGCCCCCTGGAATCATTCAAAAATTAATATTTCAAAATCAGTAATTTTATCTAAAACTATGTCTGAATACCCCGTATACCCGAGCGTATACCGAAGAAACAACTACATGTGCTTGATAAAACTTAAAATTTATTAAACCAGTATTCCTGAAATTTATTCGACTTTTAATCGCCACTCAAAGCACCGAAGTGAGCATCCAAGGAGATATTTGTATTCTGGACCCATGTCGGGCTAGAAAGTTCGTCCTGGCAAAATGCTTATCCTGACGTCAGCTAAAGCCGTGTCGGGCGGTTAACTTGCCCAAATATCAGAAATCCTCAAAATTCTTTCCACATTCCTTTAAAATCTCTAAATCTTTCGAAATCCGTTTAAATGTAGTGATATCTTCTAAATCTTTTAAAATCCCTATAAGTCAGTCAAAATCTTTTTAAATCGTCGGTTGCGTCAATTTTCTCGTTCAGTTGGCTTCGAGCGAGGCTTCAAGATTATCTCCGCCGCTATTTTGAAAAATGCTCGGACTCGACAATTTTGTTTTGACATTTCTTTATATTATACAGGGTGGTACAAAAATCTTGGTACTCATTCAACAACGTACAGAAAAAGCTATTAAGCTCTCTATTAAGTTATAGAGAACTGCATTTTGCAAGTATGTTTCTACATTTGTTTCTACTACAATGCAGACGCCCAATAACGAGCTCAATAAGGTAAGATTTCTTTTAATTTGACTGATCAAGGGATGAAACAACCTCCTGGAATTATTCAAAAATTAATATTCCAAAATCAGTAATTTTGTAAAACGCTTGGACCGGTTTGGATACATTTATTTCGAGTTTTGTTATTTTTTTAACATATAGTATATATTATACAAGGTAGTACAAAATGCGGAGAAAAATGCTTGGCATCTATTAATCAACATACAGAAAAACTGCTAGAGCTAGAGGTATTAAACGTTGCAGGCTTGACACCTACTAAGAAAGTAATTTAATTCGACCCCTAAGGGGGGTGAAACCCAGGGCAAAAGAGCCCCCCCGAAATGTCAAATTTTCCTGTATAGACTTACTTTTTACGAAAAATAGTAAATTGTGGAATAAATGTAAAGACAAGAGTTTCTTTTTTGGTTTTTTCAACTTTCGCGGTATTGGCGTTGGCGATACAGGCGTATATTAATTTATATTAATTTAGAATATCCTTTAAATTTTCTACTCCACTGTCTCAACTTGTCTAAAGTGCTTGCCTTCATAGTTAATCCATTTTTATACCTATTTAAATTTTCTTAAGCCACCTCCCGCAGAGTGTATCCCGTCCATATTTCCGGTTAATGAACTTTTCTGAGATTTTTGAACGGGAAATCCGAGAAAAAATGTTCCACTTTGAAAAATTAACTGTCGCCACCTGAATTTTGCGTCAACGGAGATTCATATCGGAAGTCAATGTGCCGTACCGAAATGTTTTTACTTTCCTCGCAAAAGGGAAGTTTTGTTACTGTGAAAAAATCACCCTTCGAGAATTTTCCAGTTCTTTACGTTTCAAGGTCCTTAACTAACGAGTTAAATACCGAAAAACATGTTTTCTCGATTCCGTCAGTCTGTCTGTTCGCGGCTTTTTCCTCTCGCTCTTCCCTATCGTAATCTTTTAAAATCTATTAGGTAACATAAACTGTTTAGTCGGAAATGTCAAAAAACTGGTGTCCACTTCTGGGTTAAACGCAAGTGTCGAATTTTGGCATTTAGTTAATGTCATCCAATAGATTTTAAAGTAGCGCAAGTAATTTCTTTCTAAGTTTAGCCCACGGTTTAACCGTTTGGGCCGATAGAGAACATTAAGCCAAAATGACAATTTGAAGATGCCATTTTCTCGAACACAGTTGAATTTAGATATAGCACATGTAAAATAAACTGTGTTAGGAATGTTCCAGTAACTTAAGGAAAGTAACAATACATGGGGTGTTTTGTTTAAATATATATATATATATATATATATATATATATATATATATATATATATATATATATATATATATATATATATATATATATATATATATATATATATATATATATATATATATATATATATATATATATATATATATATATATATATATATATATATATATATATATGAGTCATAATTCTTACACAAATGACGTCAC
Source organism: Kuschelorhynchus macadamiae (assembly GCA_030620095.1). Lineage (NCBI taxonomy): Eukaryota > Metazoa > Arthropoda > Insecta > Coleoptera > Curculionidae > Kuschelorhynchus > Kuschelorhynchus macadamiae. Next base: position 148,824 of record JAUTXW010003642.1, read on the forward strand.
AATCAAATCATTGTTAACAAAAGATCCGGAGTCGAATAAATCAATTTAACGGATTAAACAGTTTTTTAAAAATTTTGAATAGTTTTCAAGTTATTAAATTTATTCCAGTTGTATGGTTTCTTATGGAGCTGAAAAATTATCACATGTTCATGTGTTCTTTCTTCTTTCTTATGCACAAGCCTCAGCACGAGCAAATTGGCAATTATTCTTAAGAACTGAATTGATGTGTAGATTTGACAGTCTAGTTTTAACATCAGATCAGTAAAGGTATAGGGTGTCTGGTTATATTTTAAATGGTACCCAAGAGACCGTATTATACTTGGTATTATATGAGTTATCAAAAAACTTTAAATATAAAAGTTTTTAGGTTTTATAGGAATCGTAAGAATTTACAAGAACAACAAAGAAAAGACGATCGGAAAGTTAACAAAAGAGCATCCACTTCGTTATTTTAAATGGAACACCCTGTATAATATATGTCTCTTGCTGATTGTAAATATTCTAGGTTTGATACCTTTATCTTTAAATATACCTGAGAAATTTGAGAAAAACCGTGCCATAAAAGGTAATGTGTAAGAGAGACACGGAGAACGCCCCCCTACATAGTGAAGTCAATGGGAATGGCAGGGTTTTTTTTAAATTTCTCGGGTATCTTTAGGGATTCAGCAAGAAAATGCCATTTGACGGACATAAATTATAAAGGGTGTTTCATATAAAATAGCGAAATTGATGACTGTTCGTTAATTTTCCGATCGCCTCTTGCTTGAAAACCCTTGTAGTAAGTTCACTAGGGTACCGTTTAAAATATAACCAAACACCCTATACATGTTCAACAGTAACTCACAATGAATTATCTTTGAATTCTAATTAAAACCATCCATATTTGTGATATTGCCTCTAACAATTTCCATACAATCAAAATACTATTCGGGGTTGCGCCCACCACACCCTTGCAAAGACGTCGTCGACATCGAATAATATTTCACAGGGGGAGTGCGGTCACTTTGTGGCCGCCGGACGTCAAAAGGGTTGGAATTCTTGACCGAGGATTAGCGAGGGTATTACGTGCTGGACCGAGTTATTTCGCTCAGCCGGATTTCACACATCCGCCCGCGTATAAATTGGCCTTGCGGAGGCGGAAAACTCGATATGTTTGGTTTGCGAAAAAAGTTGAGTAGCAATTTTCTTTATATCCCAGGGCATTTAAGTATTATTAAAAAGCCGGTAAATTTTCTTTACCCGAAATTTCCCTCATATTGAACAATATCCTTTTATCAGGAATAGTGAAGTAAAATCTACCGAATGAGCTTTGGGCTAGAGAAACTATGCGGACAAAAAAAATTCATTGTAAATATTAAAGATTCCGACGAGTTAAAAAAACCGACGAATATATCGAATTATTCTCAAGTGGCATACAAGAGGATGTCTTTTTATGTGTTTTAACGTCCGGTCCTTTCAGGCTCTGCAGCCCAAGATCCGTTCGTCGTACTTTATCGGTCACATATATAAATTGTGTTTTTCTCGGTTTTTCTTTTACTTTTGTAGACAAACGGAAGGATTTAGGGAATTTCCTCGGGAATTTCCAGTTAAGTTCCTTTATAGATTGGTTTTACCCAATTACCGAGAGGTAGATCACTACAAAAATTTTGTACAAGAATTTAAAATCCCAGATGTATTTATGGGATTTTTTTCTGGCTTTACGGGATTTAAAAGTTTTATTGGGGTTTTGGGTACTATAGAGACTTCCTCGGATAATAATGGAGATTGATTTTTACTGATATGTGAAGATATTTGGAGAAAGAAGGTAATATGTCTGTGGAATTATGGAATTTATTTGATTTTTCAAGATTTTTGCCTTCTTTTGTATCATTTAGCAGGAATTCAAACGTATTTATTTGATTGTATGTGTTTTGATTGTTTTTTTACATATTTTTAGAAAAAAATAAATGATGTGTCTCTACGGATATGTGCAAAAACAAAATTTGCGCGCACGATAAGATGAGAACGGTTGAACCCGAGGTCAAACTCGGATCAAACCGATCATTTAAAATGTTCACCAAAAATAGTGATTAGATTGTGGGTGTGATGAGTTTAGATCGTGGATATTTTTAAGGGTTATGGAATCGTACAAAAAATCATATTTTGAGAACGAGCATATAGTTGTGGTAAATGTTTTGACATCGAAAAACTGGAAGTTACTGGCGCATATACTTGATTTTTTTTCGATTTATTATATCAACAAAAACATATTTCGAAAAACAGTGAAGAACGTTTTATTTTATTTTTGTTATATAAACATTTTTTATTATACTGGGTAGCTCTAAACTCTAAAGGGATGAAATATCCCCCTGAAAAGATATTGTTTAACAAATGACACATGAAATGTATGTTATATTTTTGTTTTTATTTTACTATTATACCTACATGGTGACGTCGGGTTTGACGCAGCCCCCAAGAATCGAAAATATGTATTTTAGAGCAGTTAGTATAAAAAAAACGGCAAAAATACGACAAATATACTTTATCTTAAATAAAACATGTTTTTTTTACTATGCATGAGACTATGCAGGAATTTCTAGGGGGTAAAAAGAGTCTTTTAAAAAATTCCCGCCTAGCTTTTTCAAAACACGTATAAAGACGGTGATACAAAGTGCATCCGAAATTGAGAGTTAATGTTTTACAGACTAATCCATGTCACAAAAGAAGGCTAAAATCTCGGCTAAAATGCAATGAAAATATATCGAAAATTCGAGCGAATCTAATGAAGAGGTTTTTCCTAAATATTTTCGAAACGTTTAAAGACTAGGTTATGAAATTTGCAACCTCCTGCAAGACAAGGTCAAGGAGCTGATTTGTGGCGTCATCGCCCGTAGTCATATAAAAACAACGTATTGTTGATTATTGCAATAGTATGTGCTTTTTTCCTGGATGTGTTAATATTTTAATAATTGTTACAATTATTTTTATACAGTTACGATGGTCTATTGTAGTTTTTCGAAATAAATGATGCCCCAACCACATTTCCACCCTTATAGTCAAGTTAAGGATGAATATGAATTTCATCCATTAACAGAGAAACATAGATATATAGATAGATAGATATATTTATTTGACATTGTTACAAATACATGTTTGATGCAAGTTAGAGAGCTGCAGTTATTAAAATATAAAAAAGTAAAAAGGCAGCGATATTACATAATACACTAAAACTTAACTAAAGTAAAAAAACAAATTACAATTACTAAACAAGAACCAACTATATATATAAATATTAAATATTTATCTTCATTTAATATATATATATATATATATATATATATATATATATATATATATATATATATATATATATATATATATATATATATATATATATATATATATATATATATATATATATATATATATATATATATATATATATATATATAGCTTACAATATTTGACCCAGATAAACAAAGAAGTGAAGCTCATAAAAGTCTGGTGAAAATAAAGCGTTTCTTTGTGATCCAGCTTTCTGGGTCTGAGGAGTTCAAAAAAGTTGTCCCATTACTTTGGACTTATCAAATTAGCCGAGAAATCAAGCTCTAAATCAACTCGACGATTTTTTCATAATCTGCAAAGTGTCTGTACTTAGGTCTATACTTAATTGGTATGGCTTTCTTGCTAATAATAATAAACTTTATTGCAAAAAAGATAGAATAATACATTGTTAAAACAGTGGGGTTTCTGCCAAACCAAATTTTTATTGTTGTTTAAGTAGTACCCTACCCTCGACCCTATTTAAGTATATTATATTTTTGTGTGTATCTTATGGTCCATGTTAGTGTCGTCCTACCTGACAGTTAAGTATCATAGATACAGATTCGTAACAGGTAACAATAATTTTAATTAATGCCATTTTGTTTGCGTACCTAAAAACAACTTTTCACACTTATTTCGTCGGTGTATCTTAAGCCCCTTCTTTTCTTGCCAGTCGCATGAACTATCCTTTTTTTGTTTTTTTTTACCTATGTTCTAGAACAATTTATGTTTCACTATTCTAAATCTTCCAAATATAATTTTCAAACTGCCCAACCAATGAAGATGTAACGGCGGACCTCAGGTACAGCGACATCTTTTATAAGTGTTGTTTCATACGCCAACTGGTTCTACGGATATCACTGATACGGAACTGTGTTGACATTAATGCGTCACTGTGTGTAATAGACCTTTCATCTACCACATCTTCAATACCCACTTTGGAAAGCATTTTCAGTCAAACTAGTTTATTTTAAAAACGTTCGATCTTTTTTAAGTGAGTCCTCTATTCCTCCTGGCTCTTCTCGGAGCTCTACTCAATCCCAAAACGGGGGAGAAAAAAGGGATGGACATCTTCTTTTGGAAATAAACCGGTTTATTTTTTCAGCATGGGCAAGTCGTTTTCTATTTCACACTCGATTTCATCACACACATTTTAGGCATAACTTTTGCCGTCGATCGGATTAGAATTGCCAGATGTAAACGTGGTGGAGGGATAATATCAGCCTTGTAGTGACCTCGGTGTAACGTGAAATACAAAGGTATCCAAATTTTAAAATTGTATAATTACTTAGATAACTAATAAATTGTGACTGAAACCTCGAGAGAAACGCAATCTAAGTAATAATTATACTTGGTGGCCGGTTTATTAGGGAATATTTCCTTATTTCAGAACCTGTACAGTTGAAAGAAAAAATGTAAATGTTGATTGGTCTTACCTAATCATTTAATTTATTACATTTTTACAGTACAGTACAGGGTGTTTAGTTTTTTTTGGACAAGTATCAACATTCTTATATTAAATATGACACTCTATATATAATAATATATTTAAATAGACCCCTTTAGGGTAAATTTATTTATTACATGTTATCTTCAGAAACTGATTGATATGCAAACGCAATTTCCTAGTGGCGTAAACATTTATAAATGTTCTGTGACGCCAAGAAATAGATAATTGTACTCTTCTCATTATTTTACTACAAATAAGTAATCCGCAGTGTTGCCAAACTTTGCGTAAACCTAATTTTCTCTCTAAATTAATCACCCAGTATGTTAAATATACTTCTCTAAGAGGAGAGTTCAACGATATATATATATATATATATATATATATATATATATATATATATATATATATATATTATATATATATATATATTGGGTTTTTGTTCACAATTTTCTTTTTTTTTAAACTAAAGCTTGTTTATACTTCGGAAATCATTTTCATTTTATTAATTTCAGAAGTTTCGTCCAAAATGCCTTCCTTAATCAGTGGGTTTTAAAAAAAGGGCACCAAAACCAAGAAGGTAATTTGTTTTGTTCATTTACAAATGGGTCACAGTTTTATTTAAAAAAAAAGAAAATTAAGACCAAAAACCCTTCTAAAAAATCTTATAAGAATATAAATGAATTGGTCCAGAAAATCCCTATAGCTATATACAGTGTGCCCAGTGAAGTATGCAACAAATGGAAAACTTTTTCATTTCTCATTTCTCAGAAAATTTTATTCTTGATAAAAGTTGGGGCATCTAAAGAAACTACAGGTGGAATAAACGTATTTCCAAAATATTCATCAGTATACGAGGGACGATCAAAAATATGAAATATTCTCAAGAGTAAAGTGGCATGATTTCTCAAAATAGAGAAAAATTGTATTAAGAAATGTTGCTTAGAATTAAAATACATACCCAAATATGGAATTGTGTAAGAAAAACTTCAATTTTGTTTTTTATAGTTTTTTTAAATTAGGTGATACGCCACTGGAATTAAAAAAAAAATTCATTTTCGAGCTATTTACTAACCATGCATAGAATGAAAAATAAAAACTTTAAAAAAAGTACTGTTCGTTACAGAATTTTTATAGTTGTCGTACGATATTTTATTTTATTATTTTACCTACCAAAGCCTAGAACGAACGTTTTGAAATTTTCACCACTTTATAATATGTGTTTACTTCACAATCGCTTGAAGGATTATTTGGATATTTTTCATTGCAACTGTAAAAAAATAAAATCTGTTAGTTTTAATTATTTATAAATATTTAGATATGTTAGATAATTGATATTCCTGGATATTTTTTTTCTTAGTTTTGATTATTTATAATTATTTAGGTATGTTAGATATTTGATAATTGATATTCTTGGATATAGCTCCCTAGCTTTTGTCCTGTGGGGTAGTGTAAATAAATAAATAAAATAAATAAATAAATAAACTTCATATTAAGGGTTGTTGCACACTACCAAAAAAAAAAAACAAAACTACATGGTTTTCCATTTTTGCTATTCCTATGCTCTCTGAATTCCCTTTTTCTTTCTATTTCTAGAAAGTGAAATAAGCGATTTTTTGGAAGAAATACTACTGGAAGTGAGAAATGAGATGTGTTTTTAACAGGATGGGGCTCCTATCCATGGCACCCAAAATGTTAGAGAGTACTTAGAAAGAAAACTCAATGGCAGGTGGATTGGAAGGTATTCGAATTATCCATGGCCGCGAGGTCGCTCGATTTGACGCCTCTCGATTTTTTCCTCTCGGGCTTTTTAAAACAAAAGGTTTATGGCTTTATATGAAGGCATATCGATTAAATTATATATTCCCTTTCTTGTTGTAAATTTTACATATAAATTATTGAATTTAAAAAGTCCTTGAATTTCTTTGTGTTTTACTGTTTTAATATACCAATTGAGAGAAATATTGTTCCGGGCGTTTAATTTTCGTAGGTTTTTCCAGGGCCGTAGATAGGAGGGCTTCAGGTCTTTTTAACTTTTTCCCCTAACGCCCAAAAACCCCATCTAAAACAACCCAGGATGCCTTTCATTAAAAATTATTACAGCCTCCCGAAATGATTTATAATTTTCTCCAATAATAAGTACTAACTCCGATTTCTCTTTTAAATTCAGTTTTGCAGCCACTTTTCGTCATTTTAAAAAACTTTCAAACTGATCATTTTGACATTCGAAAAGTAGAGAGCTATAATTATGTATTTTGTTTTTCCAAAGCCACCTACCCTATTTCATAAGAATAAGTAGTATTGCATTTTTTTGTTGTTTAATGCTATACCGAGTGCTAGACAAATTTTGATTTTATTTTCATCAAAGGTGGTAATATTGATAAAAATCGAATTATTTCAGGAAGTTCAAAGAGCATAGGAATAGCAAAAATGAAAAACCCTATAGTTTGGTTTTTTTTTGGGTAATGTGCAACAACCCTAAATATGAAGTTGACATTCGCACGGAAACTGTAAAAATTCTCTTATGAACAGTACTTTTTTTTAAAGCTTTTATTTTTCATTCTATGCACGTTTAGTAAATATCTCGAAAATGAAATTTTTTAAATTCCAGTGGCGTATCACTTAATTTAAAAAAAAACTATAAAAAAACATAATTGAAGATTTTCTTACACAATTCCATATTTGGGCATGCATTTTAATTCTAACACTTTACTCTTGAGAATTTTTCATATTTTTAATCGTCCTTCGTATACTGAAGAATATTTTAGAAATACATTTAGGTATTCCCCCTGTAGTTTCTTTAGTTGCACCGTTTTGGAATTATTGCGGGTAAATCGCTCCGAGCTCCGTCAATGTTCCGATCTCGTGAAGTAAAGATCCCTGAAGATGTCTTGTGCAATCGAAGGCGAAACATCGGATAGTAATTCCAATTTGACACGGTCTACTCCCAAGAACCATGATTTCTTAATTGACCACAGCCTTGAATAACCATGATTTCTTTTTTATGTTAATTTTTATATTTTGATTTATGAAACCCTAATTTAATAATAACACTTTTAGTATGATTAATCTGAATTATTCCAGACTAGAGTTTAATTTAAATTCGAAATTCGTTACGTTATGTTGCCCTAGACAAGCACTGTAGGTCACAGATCATTAGGGGATTAAATCCCATGACACTGGAACGCTGATGTAAGGGGAAAGACAAAATAGGGGTCACATTTGTCACGTCTAACCGTTTTGATGTTTAAAAGATGTAAGCGAACCGGTAGAGAAAGCCGTTTAACACGTCTTGCCGCTTTTTGATGATACTTATCAATCCATGGGTATAAAGAAGTGGAAAGGTTCAGACTCGGGTTCAGATCAGATTGTCAATTTGTAAATGACCCGATTTTCGATATAATCAGCGGGAAGGGTAGATTAAGGTGTGCGAATAATAGACCTTTTGGCATAAGATAATCATGAATAATCGAAATCGTTAGTCTGAAAAAGGGTGATTGTTTTAGAGAATTCTTTGTTTAAAATAATTTTGATTTGCGATTTATAGTAATACTTTGGAGAATGGTGAGAAAGTAATAAACAGTAAGATAAAGAAAGCAAGGTTTTAAATGCAACACTATTATTGTTGATATTATCCTAAGACCCTCTGTGGAAGACAACCCAATGCCGACAAAGGGACTAAATCAATCAAACAATTATTTTTAAATAAGAATTATTAAATATGTAAAACCGAGAGATGATTGACTTTTTTTACAGAGTGTTCAAATTTAATTTTTTTCTTTATGTAATAACCTAACCTCGACGTAACCTCAAGGTTTTCGAGAAAAATACAAAAGTTCGTTCAATTTTTTTTCTTTTTAATTTTTCATTTTCGCAAAAATAGTTTAATTTTAACGGAACTTGGTGAATATGTACCTTTTTATGACTTAAATAGCCACAATTGTTTTTAGATACAAAAATCCAGAAGTTTCTGACATATTTGTTTTTCCCGGTCTTATTCCTTGGTGAAAAACCATTGTTCATAAATTCATACAAATAATATAATTACATTATTCAATTATATGAAATAAATACAAAAGAAACTATGTTGCATTGTTTGACCAGAAGCTTTAATTTGTACCGTATTCCTATAAAGATTTAAGCCGAATAATTTTGTGTTAAATGAAAAATTCATTGTTGCAAGATTCATTTTTTGTCATGTTTTTGAATTGTGATTAATTTTTGTTTTATTTCTGTTAAAAAGTAGATGTCTACATCAAAAAAGGTATACTTTTACCTAGTTCCTTTAAAATTAAATTATTTTTGCGGAAATGAGAAATAAAAAACGAAAAAAAAATTAGAACGAACTTTTGCATTTTTCTTGGAAATTTGAAGGAAGGTTGAAAAGTGATTTCTGCAAAAGTTGTAAATTTTTGCATGATTTAAAGATCTTCTATAGAATATTTTTTATATGATGTTAATTTTTGCTGGAAATTGCAAAAATACAATTTTTCAACCTTTTTCAAGCTCCTAAGTGGACCCTCCTCCATCCACCTGAGGGTGCAGTTATTTTTTATTAAAAGCCCTTTAACCACTTGTACTTATAAAAATCTAGATAACCATTTTTTTTGCTGTAAGTATAATTTAGTTGGTTTAATAATCAAAAATGCTGTAATATTAATATTTAAAAAGGTCTTTATTTTAAATAGTACAGATATTTTATTTTATTTTGTTTATTTATTTATGTTTACGACATTTACATGTAAGTAGATACTAGAACTATACTAACTATCCTAAAATGGTCTGTTTGGCTAAAGCCTTAAACCCGCTTTGTGTTAAACTAAAAAAAATCTAAATTATTTTATGGAATATCTGAGACATTCTACCTGTTAAACTAAAAAAATCTAAATTATTTTATGGAAAATCTGAGACATTAGAAATATAGGCCACAACTTGAAAATTATTTTTTCCTGTTAGACCAAAAGCTTAAGCCACCCTGTAATTATTTATGCATTTTTCGATAGATTTCCTTGCGGGATCTCCTCGGATTTCCTGTACATCTCCCTGGATATCCCCGAAATCTCCGTAGATATCCTCCGAATCTGCCTGTATCTCCTTGGATATCCTCCGAGTATCCCTGTATCTCCTCGGATATCCTCCGAATTTCCTCGGATATCCCCGAATCTCTTCGGATATCCCCCGTATCTCCTCGGACCTCCCCCAGATCTCCTTCCCTTGGGACATAAAATATCCCCAATGAGTATCCCCTCATATCTAACCCACAAAATCTTAAGAACAATTCCATTTGGTGCATAAGAGTTATAAAATCGTATAAAACACTTGAGTTTTGTACGAATTTATTTCCCCGTATTCTGGGATCAATAAACGTACATGATTTGAAAAATCACTAAAATATAATTTTGTGATTTCGATGGCGATTAGGGAAACGGAAAAAAAACGTACATCGATTTACGGAAAAAAACGTATATCGATTTCGCGAGTGAGATTTTTTTTTGTAAAACCCGAGCCTTAAATCTATGACTGTCAAGTTAGTCCTGATCTAAATTTAAACCTCTTTACTGAATAGAGCTGTACATTTCTTTTTTGCATTACAATAAAATCGTGTCTAAGTCTTAAACATGTCTCATTAATCTAGTGTAAAAGTTAGAAACTGTATTTCAATCACTTCCACATGCTCATATCGTATTGAGCAGAAAAAAAGCTGCTTATGTCTTGTTAACTTTACTGAAATAACAGTCATTTTTAACAAGGCTAAAAGATTTATTAATACATCAAAATATAGTCACTATTACAATAATTGTTATGTTTGGGATGCAAACGCATCATAGACTTGAAAATGTCTTGATTTTAAATAAAAAATAAATTTTAAACGAAAAAGAACTAACCCTATTTTTGAAAACTCCATTGTTATTATAGAAAATAGCTCGGAAAATACGGTAAGTAGTGCAGGAGAAATCGGTGCCTAGCTTTTGAAAAATATTCGCTATTAATATTTTTTATAAACTTTTTATATAAAAAGTGATGATGAAGTGAAAATTATTTTCATCTGTAATTTCAACTAAGCAAAAAAAACAAACAATAACTTTTATGGTTTTTCTATAATTGTAGGCTTAGTTGAAATGACAGATAAAAATAATTTTCATTTGTCAAAATCGTGTGGTTTCGGATCTATTTCTTTAGTTCGGGATTCCAAATGTGATTTAAAAAAAAAACGTACAGCGATTTGGCGAGTGAGACACTCCCTCTCTTGTAAAACCATAAAAATATTAGGCAAAAACTTTTTGTTTTCCATATTTTATTATATAAAAAAAAGTTATAATTATAGTGTAAGAAAAAACTAGAAAACACGCTTTTGTCAGTAACGCGCTAAAAAGTACGAAACAATGTAATTTACTTCAAATATTTCGTTACGATACATGCATTCTGCACTTGAAAATGCAATGACTACATTGGATTAAAGTCCATAGTATGAAATTATTGTATATTGTCAGCCGAATCACATACACTTGAAAATTTTCAAATCGATACCATAATAAGAAGTAGGTTAAAATCGCCAGCTACCATTATTATTCTATTGTTATCGCAATTACGTCCATTTGCAAAATTTCAAAGCGATACGATAATTAGGGTAGGTTAAAATCAACTTCCTAGATTTGTTTACATACAAGTGAAGCTATTAAAAACGTGTTAAAAAATCGTCACCTACATATATGGCATTTACCCGAGGCTTTTCCTCTTAGTTTGTTAATCGGTACCTAAATCCGAGGGTAAACCCCTTTAACTGAGTAACCTGAATGGTTAAAAAGGCGTTATCGGAACACCCTGTATTTATAATGCATTAAGCGAGATCTGATAAAACAAACATCAGACGGGCACACTCAAATACGATGAGCAAATAAACCACTATTGTCAGGAAAATCACAGAGTTTTGTTACCTATATTATTTACTTGAATCATTAGAAACGTCTGCTGCTTGGGGCAGTTAATGGGAACCGGTTGCTATTCCCCAGGTAGGTAGGTAGAAATGGCAAAAATCGAAAGCACAATCTGAACAAGAAACCTTAACATTTGTCCCTGTCCGACGGTCGTAAATAATTCTCCCAGCGAGACTTCGGAAAGTAGCGATAAACAAACCATCTTTTCGAATTACAAGACATAATGGATTGCTGAAACTCGAGTAACTAATTGGGGTCGCAATGAATATCTTGACATTTGGAAATAGAGCTTGAGGTTTTCGTTAAGAGCTTTATCGTCTCAGCAATAATTGCCATTTCATGTTCAAAATGTAAGAATTAATTATATTTCAATTAAAAAGCATTTTTTTACATTGCAGCTTCTTAAAAGCTCTTTTGAACTAAATAAAGTTTACATTTGTAGACCCTCTGCCTCGCCCTCTGCAAGTAAAGGGTGTTCAAATTTGAGGTTCCTTTTTTTAATGTTCCGCTACTGTTATTGGACATTTATGTCGCCTGACAGTTGACATTTGTGGTGGTAAAAAAATTGCGGTAATTAGCACGGTGAATACACAATTTGCAATTTTCCATCCATATTTCAATTATGTATATTTTTAGTTTAGCTTTGGAGAAATTGAAACAAATACCATTTTCCTAATAATAAAATTTCTTTCGTAATAAAAACAAAATACGTACACATTTATAATAAGCGTAGCTTGGAAAAATGAACACTAACATACCCGCATTAACATCATAAAATAATAAAATGACAAAAAATTGAGAGAGTCAAGCAAGCTTTCCGTTTTCTAGAATATTACGGCTAACAAATCAAACAGATTGTTGTAGTTGTATGTACTGTCCTAAATAAATAATTTTTGTTCAAGGGTTGCATCGGGTTGCATACACCTTATCAACCGAGTTATCAACCTGCTAAGTCTTAAAAAAAACATAGGTACATGCATACTACAAGCATCAATTTGGAACAACCTGTATTATTTTTTTTTAAAATATCCTGAAGACTACAAAGGCTAGAAGGAGCCAATTTTGTATATTAAGTTGCTTATCTATGGCTATATTATCGATTAAGGGCTGGTATTTTCATCTCCCTATAATTTTATTCGGTCGATATTTTTTTTGGTTACAATTGCCCAAACAATCGTTTCTATGTTAAATATTCGAAGGATAAAGTTATTTGGGGATGAAAATACTGGCCCTAAGTAGAAAAGTTGAAATTAATTAAGATATGAGTTTTATAACTGCTTAAATGGTGGTAGTTTAATAGGGGAACCGGCCTATGGCGCCACAATCGCAGAACAACAGTGTTATAATGAGTTAAATATCCGTTACCTGCTGTGGTGGTGTTTAGTTATGGAGCGGTGTTTTAGTAAAACCTATTACAAATATAGGAAGTGTTGCTGAAACATTGCTCCAATTTGGTCCATATGGAATCTGGATCTAAAAATTGTGTTGCAAAGACAATTAAAAAATTTAGAGATTGATACAGTACACGATGCAAGTAAAATATTGCTGCTGTAAGGGAAAGTGTTGCTGAAACTCCGAAAACATCAATTCGCCTCCGGGCACAAAAATTGCATGTTAAAAATACTACTTTGTCCAACATTTTCATTTAAAGGTATATACAATACAGCTAACATATGAATTAAAGCCCATTGTTCAGGAAGCTCGTCGCCCGTTTGTTAACCTTGCAAAGATAGGAAGAAAATAGCGATTTTTTTCAGCAAAATTATTTTCAGTAATGAATGGGGGATATATTAACAAACAGAACTGTAGAATATGAGGTGATCATAATCCGTGGATGGTGCCGAAGGAGTCAGAGAGTTACTGTTACTTACTGGCATATAACCAATGAAATCCTTGATCTCTCAAAGGAACGATTTGAAGACTTAATAATTTCTCGTAGAGGAAACATTAACTGACCCTCTAGGTCCTGCGATTTAAAGAAACCAAGCTACACTGATAATCGTCAAACCACACAGCACCTAAGAGACAACATTATTACTGCTATTGGTGAAATATCGCCGCAGTTATGCGAAAAAGTTGTAGAGAATTTTACGAAAAGAATGGTATCTTGAAAGATCAAGAAAATGTTGCCCTATATTTTTTCTCTTATTAACATGAATATTTATGCTTTAATAGATACGAGGATTAGGGAAAATGAAACTGTAACACAGATTAAAATAAAGTAAGGGATAAAAAATAAATTTTTAATCGTATTTTCATTTAGATCATTTATTAAGCTTCATTGGCAATTAAAACACGTAACATCTTTTAACCGTTTTACATGCTGCAATTCTTCTTTGCAATATGCAATAGTCTTGAACACAGGCATGCGCAGTTTCACAAAAGGTACAAATGTCTTGCCACAGCCCATGCTTTTGTTCAAGACTATTGCAACTTGCAAGAAAGAATTGCAGTATGTAAAACGGCCTTAACACAAAACACAATAAGCATAAATTTATACTCGGTGCAAAATAAATTGATCTGTTCCATCATGCCTGGGTACAAGGCAGCTGTTTTTTCAACAATTAAAACATTTTATAATGTGATTTGGTGTTCCTCAGCGTTTGTATATTTTGTGCCTGTTTACTGCCCAGTAGTATTAAGGATGACTAGTTAGTCGAAAGCACTCTGCCATGAAAATTGATTCTGCACATTATATACATGTTATAGATTTTTTTGTTTCAATTTGTTTTCAATTTTTGAAAAAGGTGGCAAATTTTGGTTTTCAGGTGGTCAGAATTCAAGTTCTGCGAAAACTACAACTTTTTATTCAAAATAAACAATTATCCCCTGTGCATATTTCGTTTTAAGTAAGCTGTGGAATTTACGACACAACTTTTCAAAATATTTTTAGATCCGTTTTACAGCCTTAACTGTAATCTATCTTATGTTATTTTATTTTTTTGTTCTATTTCAAAACTCCACGAATCTAGAGTTATTTTTATAATAGTTTGTTTCTATAGGCAAAAACTACTGGTAAAATAAGAGCTTCGGTTAGTTTTAAAATATTTTAGGTTTCACGATAACAAATGTCGACAAAGCAATATGCTATTTTAATTTATTTTATATTCGTTTGCCAACACGTCTCAAAGATTATTTTATATTAAAAAAAAGATATGTTATTTTTCGCCTTCTTAAATTCTAATTTTTGCAATAGTCAATAACAAAACAGCATGAAATAAATCATACCCGATGCTATCAAAAGTTTTAAAAAGTTTTATGATAATTTACTGAGCTTCAAGTTGTTCACCTTTCATATACATATTAAATATATTTTAACCGACGAACAAAGGAGGAGGTTATCAATTCCTCTCTGTGTATTTTTTTTATCTTTGAATTTCTGCGATGGTTTGTTTGTCCAAAGTTAATGAAATTTTTACGAAATATCCAGGATATTGCCGGAGTGATACCATACGACATTATACTCGTGGTACTCAAGGTGGTACTAGACATCAAAAGTCTCAATACATAAATATATTTTTGTGATTAAGTAATTAAGAACAAGTTTTCGCCGGCTTTACCAAAGTGAATTTTTTGAGAAGGAATAAAATATAGTTTTTTACTTTTTAGTGCATTTTGTTGAAGTCTGTTTTATTTATTTTTTTCATAAAAACGTTTATTATTAGAGTAGAGCAGAATTACTTAATCTCGTAGTTCATAGTAGATACGTGTGGTCTCTCGTGTGGATTTCCCACAAAACTTAAATTTTAAAAATTGATGTTGAAGTTATTTTATCTGTCTAAATAAATCAATGTCTGCCTAGAAAAATTACCATCCATTTGAAAAGTTGAGAAGTTTGTTTTGATATAATATATAAAATATATTAAAGTTATTTGTTCAAAGTCCGTGTGATTTGCGTCATGTTAGGATCATCATCAATTCGACGACAACGCACGTCTCAGATATATTTTCAGAGTAGGCAGGCGCTTTTATTTCAGATCATTTTTCGTTTCCGTTATTTGTTATTTGCTTGTTGTCAAGCCCAACGTAAATATCTCTCTGGCAAGCGAGAGAAATCCGTTAACCGCTTTGTTATCTTGAACCAACAGATAAAAATAAATTTATTCAAATATTATTCTCACATTTATTTATTCAGTAAGCTAGAGTATTGGGTTCATCAAGTAAAATAAACACATGGCAAACGTTTTGGTATAATGTCGAATTTACTTTATCTATAAATATTTAATATCCAATTGTTTGTCTAGTTTTACTGATGAAATATCGGATATATTCATCGTATATTGGGTGATCCAAAAATAAAGAAGCAGATTCCTCAGCATATTCTTACAAAAATAAGAAAAAAAAATCATGTGATCATTCCTTATCCATTATTTATATATAGCCCTGTATATAAACTACAAAAATTGGTGTCAAAATCTGACAACTTAACTCGTTAACTGTTAAACATACTTAGGTCTTCGTTAGTATTTTTCATTAATTACGATTGCAAGCTGCCTTTTTCAAGTTAGATAAAGTTTTACTTTTCAATCGACAGCCTACGTTTTGACATGAATCTGTCATCCTCAGGGTAAGATTATCCTTTAAACAGCCCGAATCGCATGGCATCAACACAATAACTGTCACAGGCGGTTTGCTGGTTCGATCTGTCAGGCTGATTATGTTGTATAGTTTAATGAACATTGTGACCCCGGGAATGACAAAGATTCATGTCTAACTAGGCTGTTGACTGAAAATTTAAATTTGAATTAGTCCAAAGGAGCTGAAACTTTCGTTCCTTGTAACAATTCCTATAATAGCCACTGTTTAAATTACAAATTTTGATCTTCGACCAGCAGACTTTTTTTTCATATTTTTCATTCGATGCAGAGTACCATAACCAGTGAACGATATTATCTTTTAACCCTCCAAAACTAACGTGCAGTAAAATTACATCTTTACTAACGTCGGTCCCTGACTGACAAATTTTCACATTGTTTTTTTTCCAAATATGTAGTTTTAAGTTATAATTAAGACACATTATTTACTTTTTAATAGCATATATATATTTTCATACAAAATAACGGTTTTTTTTTTAAAAATGAACGATATATCTTATAATAAATTTTCATAATATACATGTAACATAAACATAACACAAAAATGTTATCTAGCTAGCAGCTATATATAATAAAATATATTATATTTTTAAAGAAACTAAAACAAAAAACTTAATTTTCATAGATTTATGACGGGTACTTATTCGAAAAAACTTAATTTAGTCTTCGGTAACAATCTGGATGCTGCACTCTTTACATACTGGCGTTAAGTGCTCCAAACACATAAACTTTGGACACTGGCAGCATCTGTATCTAATATTTTTGCTGGGACTGTAGTTACATCTTCCGTGTACTTCTAGGTTCTTGATCTCCAGTTTTTAAGCCACATATTTCGGCAAGTCTAAAACGAATCGTTTTAGGAATATTTTCTTGTTGGGCTCGGGTTCGGTTGTCTCATCTATATCATCATTATTAATTTCCAGCATGCACACACGTTTTTGTTTTCCAGGAACATAAGACACAAGAGTCAGATTTTCTTGGAAGCCAAACATACTACTACTTACTGGTCGACTTATATTCACGAATTCTGAAGGAATTACATTTTAATTTTTTCTAAGTGTACCTAGAATGATCAGCTTATAATCATTCAAAAGTTTATTTGCTAAATCTGGGGAGGTAAAAAAGTTTTCCATAGTAACGTTTCTCTTTGTACCTCTTATCGGTTCACACAAGCGTGGAACCAAAGCCATGTTTGATGTATTGACAAAGTAGTGACCGTTTGGTGGTTTTCCTACATATACTTCCATGGAAGTGGTATAAAACATTTTTGTATCCCTCAAGGCATATACTTTTATGCCATATTTCCGTGGTTTATTCGGCATATTAACTCTAAAACCACACCTGCCGTGAAAACCAAGAAGCATTTCATCTATTGCAGTAAAATGGGACATTGAATAATGTTTTGGTAACTCAGCGATAAATGTATCAAAAAAATTCCTGATGGCAGCTAACTTGTTTAATTTCGTTCGATCGATTGACAAACCATTTGTTCTAAAAAGGTCACTAGCATTCTGCTTGTTGCTCTTATTTGCTGCTGAAATATATATTAACCCAAGAAGGGCTTTAATCTCAGTTATGTCTGTTTTTCGAGCACTTCTGTAAGATGAGTTATATGCCTTCGATATTATGTATTTATTTGTATTTTCAACAATCAGTTCTGTTATATCAGCCGTAAAAAATAAACTCCAATATTCTAGTGGTGTTTTTCTTTGACGTGCAACTACTTTTACACCCGGCAATTGTGTGACAATATTTTGGGCTCGAGTGCGCACAGCTCCTGGCGCGTTGACATGTTTCTTCCATCTGGTTTTCCTATCCCTTCCCAGAAAACATCGAATTCTGTGAGCAGGTCCAACAAGGCTATGACTGACGGTGATCATCACGGTGATCATCAAACTCTTGCTCGGAATCGGTGTTATAGTCTTCAGTTTCCAAATAATCACCCACAAGACTTTCAATATCCTCATCAACCTCAGGTTCTGGCGCCAGACTCTGAGCTGGCGGAAAAAGTTCATCTTTCATTGCATCTAATAATTTGTGAAGGTTATCCTGATCTCTCTCATAATATCCTTTATCCATTTTGGTTAATTCACAACAATTAAACCTGCATCCGGCATCGGTACTGATGGATGTAGATCTTGCTGAATACGGACCCCTATCCTTTCGACCGATATACAATGCTGCGACCTATCTGGCATTGCGTCAGCGGAGCAATTGAAAACGAACATGCAAAACGAATAACCCGATCCGATTACACGGACATGCATCGTACGGTGGAATGAATCGGTATCGTTATTGATATGTAATGAGGGAAATGCGTCCTGGAATTGCTGCTGAATCTGACAAGGTATTTAAATGTATATAATAAATAATGTTATGATTATCAGTCCAGTTCTCTCATTTTCATTCAGTATAAGGAACACAAATTGACAGATAACTGATAATTTCAACCGGTAATCTCTGTTAGAAAAATAATGTTCCTAGAAACTGTTTACAGAAATTTGTAAACATTACAATAATTACTGAGCCGTTTGTTAACTTTAAGGTATCAATGAGACAAAAAAATTTAAATGTCTATTTTTGCCGAATAGAATATATGAAAAATAAAGACGTGTATAGAGTATTGTTGTAATGTACTGTTTATTTGATTCGAGTTAAATGTATAAGGTTTTTGAATATACTTCATAAAATTAACACATTATTATTTATACTTTTTTATTTCCTGATAAAACTTTAGTATGGCGGAACTGTAACCTAATATATAACTGTAAAGGATGAGTTTTTACTATCTGGACCTGGACACGATATAATTACAAAGTACAAGCCAAATGGTTTTGTACTCTGACAAGTTTCAGGTTAGGTTACAGATCCGGCAGAACTGCAACCTGGATGCAGGTCCGCAGAGTTGGATGTACCTCCGGACCCGACTCCTTCGAAATCCCGGACCTACCCATCTTTACTAAACCCGCCTTAGCCACACAAGAAGCTACTGGGACACGGAAGCGTCGTTGGTTAATAGATCGACGGTTATGGGTAAAATTCGTTCTGGTCGGCCTCAGAGATCCGGAGTTAGAACCGAAGGGTTAATATGAGTAAAAAAGTCGGTACACACACAATTACGAAAGATTTTAAAAAATGTTTGTTTGGTCACAAAGCGACAAAGTCAACATCAACAATCCATGCCGATGTCTTTTTTTTTGTATAGTTTATTTTACAAAACTTATAGTTATGTTTTAAATAGCGGACTGTGTTTGGTTAGCCTTGGTTAAAACTTTTTTGTCTGGGCTGATGTAAAAAAGTTATTTATAATAAAACAAGTCACGGATTGGATTGGGATTTAACCGGTCGTCCAAGTCTTAGAGCATCTATTTATTTCCATAATAATATTGCCAACTCAAACCCAAAATAATCATATTCCTCGTTTTACCGCCTACTATGATGCGCCTTCAGATCCACTACATCTAAATCGATTCCCTCCTAATTATAATACATTAAATTCCACAGCGTATAAACCCAAGCCAGCCGCCAAGCTACGAAATCTAATCCGAGTTGACGAGTATTATACTCTCTCATACCGCGTTAGAGCTGTCTTGCTGAATTAGTACATAGGTTAATGTATAACAATAATATATTATTAAGTATATTACAAACTGGATATATAGGCATCTGTCTAATACGAACAGACGGAACGGAGATGTACTGAGTATGTGTAAGTTGGACGAGTATCAGTAATAAATAATCCCATTTTATCTGTCTTAAACGCCTGGTCCGTTTTTCATAAACTTCAGCAGATTTGGTCGTACATTTCAAGTGTTGTTAGCTATGTTTTCGTAAAGGTAAAATTTTGCTTTAATTATTATGTTATTAGAAATGATGCAGAATAAGCATCATATTTTCAGTTAGTCTTGTATTTAGACATAGAGTGCGATTATAAAGTTTCCTCCAAAATTTTCAATCGTTTGAGATTACATTTACACATTAAATTTCGAGTGGCTGAATAACAGTCTAAATACGTCCGTACGACTTTATTTAGAAATGGCAGCTGAGTGTATATTGATTTTTTTATTGCAAATGTAATCAAGTGGTGTTAAAGGTCATTTAACTCATATTAATTTTTATAAAGAAGACATTAACTCTTTATAGGTTAGTTCAATATTCCTGTAAGCTACCATTTTGTTATTTTAGAAACGTATTTTCATGCAAAATCTTTGGGCCCGTAATGTTTAATTTTATTCAAAAGTTTTAAAAATGTATCAAATGGCTTAGAATATATTAAGCATTAACCTCATTTGCTCGGGTGAGACCTGTCAGTCCAGGCCAGTTTAAAAACGAATTGACCACTTTATAATTTGCTGTGTTATAATTATGAAATTCTAGGTTCCTTTTACATATATGGTGTGTAGCACGTTGTTAGTTGTGAGCGGCTTAGTGTTATGTCTACCCACCCGGGTCCTATATTCAAAGTCAAAGTATTTATTCATGCTTTTACAAAATGTTTACACATGTCAATATGATACTAAGCCTAAAAAAAAGGAAATATATAGTGCCTCTACTTAATTAAGATTATAACACAGTAAATGTCAAACAGAAAATAGCTAAAATTACTTTAAAATAAACAGACAGTTCAGAGAACAGAAATAAACACAATAAAATTAAACAAGATTACAATAAGACTACTTCACAAAACAAAATGTCACAATAAACTAGCTAAAATAACATATTCACTCAAATTATTCCTAACATATTTAAGACATTCACAAATGTACATACAGGGCTGAGTCATAATTTTAAGTTGTTTGTATGCGCCTCTACATTCCGCCTGATCCGGTACTCCTCCAACAACTCTTAGTGCCGTACGTTGCAAGGCAAAAATTCTCCCAGATTCCTCTGCATGTCCCCAAGAGAGCAGGGCATAAGAAATGTGGGACTGAATAAGGGCATGATAGGTCATGAGAAGAACACTTTCTGAAACAGCATTGAGTAGGTTCCGCAGTACATAAATGTTAGATGAAAGCTTTTTTTTAAATGATTGATATGAGAATGCCAGTTTAACTTCTGGTCTAGATATACACCAAGGAATTTAACAGCTTCTGGATTATTCTCACTGTTAAAAGATGTACTAAGTGTAAACGTCATGTTTTCAGTCTTTGTTATATTCATGCTATGGTTGTTCGCATGAAACCAGTCTGACACCCTCAACTGTGTATCACCCATGCTCGTCTGCAATTCTAAAATGTTTTTCCCCGTTTTAGCAGCAGTGTTATCATCTGCAAACAGAATAAAATCTACAGTAGGGTCACAAGCTGCTAAATCATTCACATAAATGATAAATAGCAGCGGACCCAACACCGACCCCTGGGGTACCCCATATGTGTCAGGTTTTAAGCTCGAGGTTCTGTTATTGCATTCTACGTGTTGGTAGCGACCTGTCATGTATAAATAAATTAGATCTAGGCTTTTTTCTGCAAAATTATAATGTTTTAATTTGGGTATTAGCAAGTCAGGCGAAACACAATCAAAAGCCTTTGTCAAGTCACATAGTAGTACAGAAGCAAATTCACCATGGTCAAAAGCGTCTGTAATTATTGAAATAATTTTGTTAATTGCCACCACTGTTGACATTCCCTGGCGAAACCCAAATTGCTGTTTATTAAATAAATTATTCCTATCAAAATGCTTTGCAATCCTTACTTTAAGAGCCTTTTCGAAGATTTTACTATATAGAGGCACCAATGAAATAGGGCGATAGTTAGACACCTCATTTCGATCTCCTTTTTTATAGACTGGTATGACACGAGAAACCTTAAATACTGACGGGTAGACACCCTGTTCTAAACAATGATTAATAAGTGGATAAACAATAATGTTGGCAACGCACTTAAGCATTCTCGTGCTAAAACCATGATAATCGCGACTAGGGGTGTTTCTAAGGGAAAAAATGATATCTCTTATTTCTATATATGTCACTTTCCGAAACTCTAGGGAAGGCAAATCATTCAAATTTAACGTATATAAGTAATCAGTGGATGAATGAATTGACTGCGGAATATTATAAACTATATCTGAGGCAACATTAACAAAACAATCATTGAAGTTTTCAGAATTTAAATTGCAAAAATGGTCCTTTTTAATTTTTTCACATCTATATTTATTCACTATCTGCCATGAAGCCTTAGAAGGATTTCCAGCATTTCTTATAAACCTATCATGAGTATTAGTTTTAGCTTCTTCAATTGTATGTTTATATTTTAAACGATAATCTCTTATGTCCTGCTTTAAAACATTAGAATTTGAGCGCTTATAAACTTCATGCATTAAAGCCAAATTATCCCTCATCTTTCTTAGTTCATTATTAAAAAAATTTATCTGTACATCATTCTGTTTCCTACGAAGTGTTTTCTCGGGGAATGCAGCTAAAATACAATTGTTAATAACACTCACAAACTTTTCACTCTTCTCCTCCACAGCTAGTGGACCCTGCAGAAAGTCACAATTTATATTTCCTAATAAAAGGTAAAATTCAGACAAACCTCGCTCACTCATAGGCCTACAGACAGATGGTACAGTCGGTTGGATTCTTGGATTAACATCCATTTCAATTGCCACGCCTAGATGGTCAGAAAGAAACCAATCAAACCAATCTCGACTGACCTGATGATTCTCCGATACTAATATAATAGATTTTGTTTGTTACATTCTTATTATTCACAGGGAATTCGTAGCCTGTGCTACAAGATATATTATTATCTATAACTACATGTTACCCTAGCCAACCACACACCTATTCACTGGATTCCTGTATTTTTTACCTTTGGCTGAATAAAATGAAAATTGGTCAGACATGCTAGTTTCGGTTTTCAGGGGGAAGTATTTAATGGGTGTTTTAAAAGGCGAAATTACATTACACAAAACATTACAAAAGCGTTATTTGTTGATATGTACTAATGGCGTTTTTTTGTACATTTTCTTCTTCAAATGTCTACAGAAAAAAGTCTAAGTGGTTCAAATTAGGAGAACGTAGTGGCCATTCGATATGACCTCCAAGAAGGGCCTTACTGACATTGCGTAGTGAGCAGGAGCATCATCTTGTTAGGAATTGAAAGTTTCTCCATAGTAATAATCAATCTTATTACTAGCTACAAAAAATGGTTCAATAATGTGATCCCGAAAATTCCCCTACACATTTATTTTTTCTGGGTTTTATAGTTTTATTCCCGAAACATCCTCGAATTAGGGTCTGGAGTGGGTCCGATCATTACCGACGGTTAAGCCGATTGATTGTACCTTTTACAAAAAAATTAATATTCATTTGAAAGACAAACAGTAAAAAGAATTTTTGAATCTATAAGATTTCGCTGACTTTAAGGAATCGGCGGAAGAGCACCACCAGGAGTGGAGCCGACTGCTTAATTTGTCTCAAAACGGAAAAACTCATCAGGTGAAACGATTGACACATTTAGATCTCTTCCTTGATTCAGTGGTTGGTGGTGCACGGCTGTTCCTAGTTATTGGAGAGATTGTCTAGTTAATTCTCATAACGAAGGAAACACGAGGCTGCTAACTAAGGGTTATTTTGAAATCCTAAAATCCTGAAAATCCATTTCAGAAAAATGAACGTTCGACTAAAAAACAAACATTAATAAACAAGGTGTGTATTACCTACATACATACCTATAGTACCTTGCATTGTAGTACTAGTGTGACAGTTTACGCCCACCAAACACTACACACTACCATGCTAACCGATGCGGAGGGATACATTGCAGGATCTCTACGGAATAAGAAGGATATCTACAGAATACGAAGTATATCTTTATCAAAATGTAACCAGAATCTTCCACCCCAAATAGTAATCATTCGTTCGATCAGGTCGAGGTCCATACATATGAACTAATAGTGCACAAAAAAATCAACTTCGATTATCGCTCACCATCACGTAGGGTAATCATGTTGGCATCAGCTATAAATCTCTAAATTGCAAGCAATTGCACCATCAACAATATTGTTAATAAAAAATAGGTAGTAATTAGTTTGTTCAATTCTTTTGTTATAAATAAATGTTTAATTTTTTTTATACATGGTAATTTAATTTTTTTTGTTGATGTATGCAAGTGCTCGCAGAAAAAATCTTCTATCTAGCCGAAAAGTGTCTTTTCCGCACTGAACTGCTGTAATCTTTGATTCTAAATAAAAATCAGAGACTTTTTTTTAATGGGAGACCATTTTGAAAAGGCGGAACGAATGGCCACTTTACTTTTATATCATTGACCTTAATATCCCCCCTTACTCCGAAAAACAATAATTATCGACGCCCTTGTTCATACCTTATCTTAAACATATAATTTGTACTCATTTTCTCAAGGAAATTGTGTCCACCGTACCTATGGAAAGCTATTTACCTACCGTTTTACCCGAAACATAAACTTAATAATTTATTTCACTCGGGTGTGTGTATCTCAATAAATCTCATTAAACTAAATTGGCGGGGCGATTAAGTTTTTAAATCCCGATAAAATATTCGGTTTGGTGCCACTTTACATCGATTTTTCACACAAAGAACTGGCGCGGCAATCTCTGAGGGGCCGATGTTTTCTGGACGCGTAATATGTACACGTTTTACGGCGTGCAGACGAGGCGTTTGTCCAGAAAAAGATACCCAGATGCGAAGGCAGTCGCCAAGAGAAAGACAAAAAACGTATTGGCAAGACAAGAATGCAGATATGCAGACAAATAATATCCCGACAGAGAGAGGCGAGCGTCCTAGAGGCCTTTTGTGAGCTCGTTATAAAAAAAGAAATAATAAGGTTTATTTTCACGCTCGGAGATTAAGTGGTGTAAGATTTCTGGGTATTTTTGCCATGAAAAATATGCCTATCAGTCTTGTCTTGTTTATGATCTTGCAGTAAAGTTAGGTAGGTAGTTTGAGTTATAAATACGTAGGTAAGTATATGTTTTTTTCAAATTAATGCCGAATTATTTATGGTAATTTTCATAATATTGTTAGAGCGCGTATCACTTACCATAAAGCACCTACGCACGCCAACCGCATAACAGGGCCACTAACACCCCACGCGGGAGGCCCTCTATCAATATTTTATTTAGTAAACTTTGCCTCTATGTAGGTTTAGCAGATTTTTCTCGGCAAAAAAGAAGACAAAAATGTCAGATGAAGTTGTTAAAATAAATTTCACCCGTTTTAAATTAGGGTAACAACAGCCTCATCTTAACATATGACTAAAAAAAAAGAACATGACTTTTTTATTAAAGTTTTGTCTTTAATAATATTTTATCTTTGTTAAAAAAAAGATAATTGTATTGTTATTTAAAAGTAAAAAAAGGCAATTCGGATAAATTGCAAAATATATGCCGGACACATCCTAAAAAAGGACATCTCTGGTGGTGAAAAGAGTAGGTACGTCTGATAAACGCTACATGTATGAAAGATTCGTTGTTGTTCGGGATTAATGTAATAATTTTCCAATGTCGACATATTTATATGTTTTGTAATCTTATTATTTTTAAACACGCATTAGTTACTAATGGACCACGTGTCCTATAATAATCATAATTTATATATCATATTTTGTTTATATTCTCAAATTATAAGTTTAAGCAAGTTAAGTTCTTTGTGACTAAATCTAATTGAATGATAACAGAAATATGATTCAATTAGGGAGAAGTAGTTCTAATCCATGGTCCATTTACAAAATAACACTTGTTTGCCATATCATCTTGATATAATAATTCGCGGCTCTCGGAGATCGCATCAGTTTTTGGTAATTTTTTTTAAAGTTTATAATCTTGCTCTAAAAAGTTCGGTATTAATCTCGACGTTAATCAATGTTCTAAAGTGTATTTCGTTATATTCTGATCATCTTCACCATCAAGTTAGAGAATATGCGTTAATTTATCTAGGCGTTTACTTTCGACAAACACGACAATATGGTAGATAAATGCTAAAATAACGGACATGTTTATTAAACCTTTAGGATTAACTACTTAAAAAATCCTTAAGTTTTACAGTCTCTTTACACAACTGACAAGCTTTTACTTGGTTTTTTATGTCGCTATTCATACTTGGCCAATAAACAGTTTGTGTTTCTCACCGTTTTGTCCGTCGAAAGCGTTCATGTGTTTGTTTGTGAATATAAGTTTATGCCTCTGGTTGAAACCAAATGGCCAGCTTCATATTTTTTTAATTTAATTATGCATTTGTTTAATTACTTTTAATTAAGGTGCCTTCCTGTACAGCGCCCACGTACTTTATTTTAGTTTTTTTTATTAAATACTGATTGGCTTGTGTAGTTACAACCCTCGATCCTGAAGGTCCAGTTTCTGCTGAATTCAACGTAGTATTTCGTTCAGTCATTGCTTCTCAATAATACATTCAATCAATATAAAACGAGTGTGTATGCAATGGCCTGGGAAATGGATTCTGACCGAGAACTTTTTCCTGGACCAGTATATTGAAAAAGATACACAATCAAAAATCTCTTAAAAACAAAAAGAGACAGCTGGATCATAACGATCCTGTGTCATAATTGGATTCTACAAATATGCATACAATGGTAAATAAAAACCACGTTATGTTTTAAAAAACTAAAAAATAATGTATCTATATAATATTTCCCTAATACTAACAGAAAGACGTGCGATTTAGTATACATTTTTCTGTTAACTTCTAACTCTTTGATAAAACACTAAAAAGTAAAAAATAATATTTTACTCCATCTAGAAAATTTGACTTTATGTTGCCGACTTCATAAAGACAAATTTTCAAGATGGAATAAAATATTTTTTTACTTTTTATTGTTTTTTTTATAATTTTTTTTATTTCATCCATTCTCAGTTCTTCAGTTCTATTTATACAAAGTTTTATTGCAAAGTTTAAAATTTTCGATGCCCGAATCTAGGTTAAAATTCTAGATGAAATATACAAAATCAAGGTACCAATATTTTATAAGAAGTGCCCTCTATACATATTTATAAAAATTAGCAATATAAAATGTCTAAAATTAAAATCATTACTAAAATTATTGAACTTCGTGCCATTAAAACCCTGAAAACCATTTAAAATACGATATTTTTATAATACCCTCTATTTTCCTTTAGTCCCCCCTCCCCGCTCCCCGCTCTCCCACTTCACTCATCACAAGAAATGTTTTGTGTCAAGAATAAAGATATTTGATATTTTTAACATTTATTAAAATTTATAATAATCCAAAGGACCTGGAGAAAAAATAGAGTATTTCAGGGTGCAGAGGAATGACTTTTGGTTAATTCTACTTTATACACCAAATTTTGAAGGCATTATATTAATTCGTTTCAAATTTATAGGTTAGGTTAAAAGAAATTTAAAATGACGTCATTCCGCCCTTGTTAATTTTTTTCAATCATTTTGGTACTACACTGAATACTTCCTGGAAATTTCATCCAAATTTGTCAAACCATCCCTGAGTAATCGGTGTACATACACTAGAAAAAATACATAGGGTCAAATTAATAACCACCTTCTTTTTTGAAGTCAGTTTAAAATAAAATTGAGCATATAAATGTTGACTTAAAATTGCTTAGATAGCGATTGTTAATGGAAATGATTGACTGCACAAATGATAAAATTCGTGCGCCATTTTTAATACGTAAATCTTGACTAGAACTTGAGATATCGATTTTCAGTCGAATCGGACCACAAATAACCATTTTGAATTTATGTAGGTACGAAAGTGTCAAATTATATTACCAAGCGAATTGTATTTACGCATGCGAAATTTGAATTAATCGGTTATGTAGAGGAGGCTGTGAAAAATCCATTACATGATTTGAACCAGACGAATAAGGAAGTGAAGCCATAAAATCCTGGAAAAAATGTAATTTCACGTGTCCCACATCAAAATATCGCCATCCCTGGCAATATTTGCTGTTAATTATATAGTATTTCATATTACTCGATCTATATTACCCTATTCTGATTTGTATTTACAAATACAAGGTGTAGTTAAAGTAAAGAGAAAGCGAAGTTTGATGCCCATTGAATAATTCCCTATTTAGTTTAGCGTCATTTGTGTAATCTTATTAGATTGCCTGTGTGTAATTTCCCAAGAATTCGCTAACAAATAACACAAATAACAATTATTGCTTAAATGTTTTTAGAAAAGCTAATTAAAATGTCTTTTAACAAACTGCAGTTACTCCATCGCCGGCTTTTCGCAAATTATATTTCATATTGCTGTTAACGCTTCCGTATTGCGAATGCCGAAGATAACATCGAATTTGTTGTAAAGAGATAAATTAGGTTCCTCAACGCTTTTTCTAATTAGGTTCTAACTAATAAATGAGAAAGGTCATTAATAACTGAGCCTGAGAAAACGATGAACTGATGATCTCATTCTAGAAATTACTCTTTGAACTATGAGATGATTGAAAGATCGTGACAGGCCTGACTCCAAAATAAAACGACCTTTGTTGTTCTGTGAACAGATCTTATAAGCGTGGTTTCAGTGAATGGTGCCATGTAAATGTAAAAATACAGTTCACTGGTGTTTAAATGCTAATTAGTTAAATTATTACAAGTTAAAAGTACATTTTATGGTGGGTTAATTATAGCAAGAGATGACATATATATGGTATTTCACCATTTTTAAAACGGAATTGGTATATAGATGCATAATTCAACCTAAGAATAAATGCGACTGGTTAGGTCAGTAGAAATAAAGAGTTAACACGTTAACAGTAGTGTATCAATGATTAAGACAGCATTGTTTAAGTGTAAATATTGAAAAGACATGACAATAAAAAGCAGATTTAATTCCCTTGCAACAGAAACCATAGTGCTATTTATATGAACAATGAAAATATAGAGTAGGTAGAACAGTGCCAATACCTTGGTGTTATACTGGATAAAAATTTATCATTTTCCAGTCGTGCAGAATAGTGGTCAGGAAAGTTAATCTTTTAGAAAGAATGAATCACTATCTTAGTGACTGGTCGAAGTTGACCGTATATAAAACTATAATATTACCATACTTTAACTGTTTATTGCACATCACTCCTGTTCTTGTTAAAAATTTCTCAAATAAATAAATAAATGTATATATATATATATATATATATATATATATATATATATATATATATATATATATATATATATATATATATACAGTGACCGTCTCTAAAGTCCGTTCCCCCCCTACTAATTTTTGAGCCAACTCGTATATCGCAACGAAATTTGGAGGGCTTAAATAGGAAATGAAAAGCTATTTTTTAATGAAAAAATGATAGCTAAAAGTTATAAAATGGCGGCTACGCTCCATCTTGAATTAATATTTTAAATACAACACCCCGCATATTATTCCATTTTCAAAATCTGCTCATTATTCTTAACATTTTTCTCCAATACACTTTATTCCTAAATGTAATTGCTTTCGAAATAATGACGTTTGGAAATTGACATTTTGGTCATTTCAAATTCAATCAAAAATACGATCAAGTTTGCGTTGGAAACAAAATCGTTGTCGCGGTAACATCTTGATAACTAACTGTCAAATAGTCCGTTGAGCATCTTAATTATTTTATGAAAAGTGTGACCATGGCTCGCAGTTTACACGATAAATTTGAAGCAGTTTTGATTTTTGAAGAAGCTGGAAGAAATTTTCATCTAGCAGTCCGTATGTTTAACGATAGATTTCCCGAAAACCCTATTTTGCGGTCATATTTGCGCAAACTTTTAAATAAGCTCCAAGCAACTGGTACGATGAAAGATGCTCCAAGATCAGGAAGACCACCTCTTTCAGAAGAAAAAAAAATTGAAATTGTTGCTGAAATGGTAATTAATCCTACTCAGTCGACGTCTGCAGTTGCTGAATCCTGCGAAGTAAGTTCGAAAAGTGTCCAAAGAGTCCTAAAAAATGAAAAATTTCATCCCTATAAAATGAAAATCCTGCATGCTCTCACGGAGGATGATCCAGACCGGAGGGTTGAATTTTGTGAGTTGTTAACAATAAAAATTGAAGGAGAACGATCCTTCCTAAAACGTGTATGTTTCTCAGATGAATGCACGTTTTTCCTTAATGGAAAAGTCAACAAACAGAACGTACGATACTGGAGCGATACTAATCCGCATATTTTTAGAGAAGGGCATACCCAGTTTCCTGAAAAAGTTAATGTTTGGGCAACCACGTTGTTGGACCGATTTTCATCAGAGGCAATCTTACAGGAGATCTTTACAGAAATCTTTTAGAAACTGAAATTGAACCTCGAATAAGACAAATTGTATTAAACAATCAGGAAGAGTTTGAAAATCGTGAAATCATATTTCAGCAGGACGGAGCACCTCCCCATTTCTATCGCATGGCTAGAGAGTTTCTCGATACAAACTTTCCTGGGCGATGTATAGGTCGCAGGGGAAGTACAGAATGGCCACCAAGATCTCCGGATCTTACCCCTCTAGATTTTTTCCTTTGGGGATATCTGAAGTTAAAAATCTACGCCACTGAATGTCAAACAATAGAAGAGTTGGAACGCAGAATAAGAAAAGCATGTGAAGAAATAGATGAACAGACTTTCATCAACGTGAGAGAAGCTATTCATAATAGGGCACTTTATTGTCAAGATTTAGGAGGGGGCCACATCGAACACTTGATAAAATAATTATTGTTGGGGTTAAATAAGTGTTATTCAAAAATAAATAAAATATTTTTTTACCAACTAATTTGTTTTCCTTGTGAATTTACAGAACAAATTCGTAACCTTCAAGATTTTCCGATAAGTGGTACTGTTTATCCTTAAAATACTGTCTTTACGCATCTTATTAGTCGAATTCATTAAAAGATTTAACTACAAATTAATTAAAAAATTTGTTTTCCTTGTGAATTTACAGAACAAATTCGTAACCTTCA